>CDFE01062597.1:206138-233520 GCA_000826465.1 Acanthamoeba mauritaniensis | reverse complement strand
GTCGTGTCGTGTCGTGTCGTGTCGTGTCGTGTCGTGTCGTGTCGTGTCGTGTCGTGTCGTGCCATCTCGCGACTGACTGCGTTGTGTCGTGTTTTTCTTTTTGGCGTCGGCAGGGCCGGCTGACGGTGGCGACCGGCGCTCTGCAGCCGCGGTCGCGGTTCGATACGCGGGTGATAACGATGAAGGACCTGGAGTTCTACCTCCTCCACAAGGACCCGCACACCAAGTACTCCAAGCTCGTGTGGCGCCTGGAGAAGAGGAAGCGGTCGGCCTCCCTCCTCGCCGCCCAGCAACCAAACCAATAATAATAATAAACGATAAATCAAGATCGTTTTGTGGTTGAAAGAAATAAAAGTCGAGCTTTGTTATACATTTATTTATTTAATTATTTAAAAAGGATGGCGCCTATTTGTTATTATTTTGATTATTATTAATAATAATTATTTTGCTTATTATTGGGAGCTCGTGTGGTGGCGTCCAAGGCGACGGAAAGTTGGCTGACGTGGCGCGTGACCCAGGACGACGAGTGGCGGATGCCAAGCGTGCCAGAGCGCGATTGGCCGGAGGGCTGGCCGTACAAGGGCAACCACCACAATTTGGGGGCTCCGTGGCACCGGTGGTGGCTGGTGGGGCCGCTCTACAAAGGGGGGGGGGCTGCGTGTCTCTTTCGTTATCCGACACTCGCCACCTTCAGGTTTCGCCTGCACACACTCCTCGGTCGACGCCGCACTTTGCCTTTCCACCACCGCAGCCTCCACAACACACCACCAGCACCACCAGCTGAGAAGACCACCACTACTACTTTTCGCATCACATTCGAACAAAAGATGAACCCCAAGTGTGGCGTTTGCAACAAGACGGTGTACCCCGTGGAGAAGATCAGCCCGGGCAACGGCAAGAACTACCACAAGCTGTGCTTCAAGTGCTCGGTGTGCAAGATCACGCTCAACCTGAAGAACTTCAAGTCGCACGAGGGCACCCTCTACTGCCCCGTCCACTACGCGCCCGCGCAGGTCGAGGTGAGGTCGTTCGAATCCGAGAGGAAGGCCGATCAGGGCGAGTACGCCAGCAACCCCTCCTCCACCCAGGCCGCGGCCGGTGGTGCCTGGGGCCAATCGACTCCCGATTCGGGCGAGTACGGCGGCGCTGCTGCTGCTGGCGGCTACGATCAGGGTGGATACGATCAGGGCGGCTACGAGCAGCAGGGCGGCTACGATCAGGGCGGCTACCAGCAGGAGTACTACGAGTAAGCGGCGGCGGCGCTGGACCCTCGAGTCGAATCGTCGTGCGTGCCTCTACTCCCCCGCCTCCTCTACATCTACAATCTACTACTTCTTTGGAAACAATGGGGGATCGACGACGATCCAGGACAGCAAGCGAATGGCGACGAACGATCGATTGAGCGGCGATACAAGAAATGTGAAACGAAGCGAGAGAGTACAGTGAGTGCGCGAGCGAGATGATCATCATCTCCCTCTACGCAGACACCGTCTCTCTCCTGCGTCTCTCCTTTTGTTTTGGTCTCCCGCTCCTCGCTACTTTTCTCTGTCTCTGTACCACACTCGATTTCTTGCCAACCATAAAACAACAGCTGTAACTTTCTTGTCTGTACAAACATCAACCCGATCACCATCCATCAGCCACCATCTAAACCATGAGCCCTACACCATCATCTCGTGAGTGTAGTCCTGGTCCAACTGGCATCCCATAATTCAAACACAACATCGCAAAGTAGAGGGCACTTTAGCTTAGTGGTAGAGCGTCAGTCTTGTAAACTGAAGGTCATGGGTTCAATCCCCATAAGTGCCTTTTTGTTTTTGGAGTCGAAGAAAGACAACAAAAAGAAAAGAAGAGATCTGTGGCTCAATTTGATTGATCTGCCACTGGCTCGAGATGGACGGTGAGGGGTCGGCGACGTCGTGGGTGGAGGCGGTGGCGACGGGGAGCCGCTTCGTGTCGGAGAAGCAGCTCGAAGAGGAGCGGCAGCAGCTTGGCGGAGCGCCTCGCGCCCCGGTGCCCGATGGGCCGCGCAAGCCCCTCTGGGAGCAGCTGCAGTCCAACAGGGATCGCGCCGAAGAAGACTTCAAAGAAAAGATCCGATTTCGTATGCGCCTCCCCCCCCCCCATCAACGCCTCCATCGCTCCATTCATCCAGCCAAGCAAATTTTTACCTTAGGCATCTCGTATGTACAGGGCCACCAAAGGCGTTGGATGAAGATGACGTGGCGTTCCTTGCCGAGTACGACCTGACGCGCCAGCGCCACCTGGCGCTGCGCGAGCAGGAGGAGCGAGACGAGCTGGCGCGGTTCGAGGCGCAACGCGCCACCATCGTCTACACCGCGGACGAGCCCGAGCCGCTCGTGCTTCCCACCTTCCTCTCCACCACCACTTCAACATCTTCATCGACTTCTGCGTCCACTTCCTCTACGTCCGCGTCGATCTCTTCATCTAAGGCGACCGCCGTGCTGCCGGCGGCCAAGAAGAAGGGGATCATGGGGGTGAGCATCATCCAGGTGACGCCCAAGCGCAAGCAGCCCGAGGCACCCGCGCAGACCCAGACGAAGAAGACGACGGCGACCATCGGCGGGACCATCAAGGCCACCACACCATCGGCAGCAGCAGCAACAACGGAGGCCGCAAAGAAGCAGAAGCACGACGACAACAAGGAGGAAGAGAAGAAGAAGAAGACGAAGGAAAGCCAGGACCAGGATGAAGATGAAGACGACAGCGACGACGAAGGTGGAGGGTTCAGACTTGTCGATTACTGACCAACGCGCTAGCGCCAACCAACAGCAATGTACAAAAAACATACGAAAACGTTCACGCGCCGCACGCACACACCACCACCGCACACGCACACACCGCGCACGCGCGTAGTCCCGAGCAATCACTGCCGCTGCGACTTCTCCAGCTCGCGGGCGACGCGGGCGGCGACGTCAGGGGTCATGTACTCCGACGAAGACGCGGACGGCGACGATGTCATGGGCGGGGAGTAGTCGCCCGACGCGTCGGGAACCATGTAGCCCTGGGCCGCCGCGTCGTCCCGCCCAGGCGACAGGCAGTGGTACTCGCCCGCCACCGCCGCCGCTGCGACGCGACCGTCGCGCGACTTCCTCTTGCCCCGGGGCAGCGAGAACAGCTGCTTCTGCGCCTCATGCTGTTGGAGGTGCGTGCGAGTGTCAGTTTCGGCGCGTGTCGTGTCGTGTGGTGTGTCGTACCTTGGTGGACTTGGGGAAGCGGGTCTGGAGTTCGCTGAAGAGGATCTGGCGCAGGCGCTGCGTGGGCTTCTGGAAGCGCTCCGCGCTCATCGCACACCGCTCCGCATTGATCACTGCACTCACAATCACGAAGATCAATCGCCTTGGATTGCACCTGGCGCACGCGTGTGTGGCGTGTGCGGTGAGCGCGTGCGCCGGTGTGTACGTTTGGTGAGGAGGTAATCGCGCAGGCCGGGCCCGTGCTTGAGCGTGGCCCGGGCCGGCAGAGGCGGTCGCACATCGGTGAGGGTCGACACGCCGTCCTTGTACGCCATGTGTAACCGGTAGCTCACCGGATCTGTCGCGACGTATCATCATCAGATTGCATCCATTGCGCGCGCACGCGCCCACCGCACAAACCGCTCGTCGCACGCGCATCGGGCGTACCTGAGCCGGGGATGGGCTGCACGATGGCGAACACGTGATTGAACTGGCTCTCGAAGATGGCGGGGTCGAGCTGCGACGTGCCCTCATAGTACACGATCACCACCACGTCATTGCTGCACACACCGCACACGCCCGCCCGCACACGCCAACCGCGCATGCACAGTCAGTGGCCGCCGATAGCGAGCGAGAGAGGCGAAGCGAACCCAATGTGTTGCTTGCGCTCCCACTGCTGGCCGAGCTCGTCGGTGCGCTGCCGGAAGGGGAGGAGCGTGGAGACGTGGAACATCACCTCCAGCCCCTGGAACACCGTGTACACCGACTGTCCGCTGCCTACGCGCGTGCCGTCGTCGCCGTCAGCGACAACCGTACGCACGAACACAACGCGCACCGCACTCACGGGGGAGGGAGACGGGCGTACGGTTGGTGTTGAGGCCGGCCGAATACTTGGTCCAGCCCTCCAGCTGGATCCTGTCGCCCAGCACCGACACAAAATTGTCGAAGCCCTCGCTGGCCTCCTCTGAGCGTGTCGTGTCGTTGGTCGAGTGGGTCACAAATCAAGAAGCAGAGGGCGAGGGCGAAGCCGTACGGTTGTTGTACATGGCAATCTCGTCCTGATTCTCTTTGGCGTAGAGGACCCCGAACTTGAACGAATTCACTTTCTGTTCAGGTGTCGTTGGTCGTGTCGTGTCGTGTCGTGTCGTGTCGTCCAGTGGGTGAGTTGAGCGCTCGCAGTGAGCAGCAGCCAGGCAGCTGCCTGCAAAGGGCGGAGTACGTACCAGTTTGTCTTCGAGTTCAGCAAAGGCTTCGTGTGAAGCCGCGTCCCTATTTTTCACCACCCCTTAGTGTCTTGTCATGTCGTGGTGCGTGTCGTGCCGTGGTGTGGTGCGTGTCGTGTCGTGTCGGTGGTGCGTGCCGTGGCGCGTGTAGTATACCGGATGACATAGAGCTGATCGATGGAAAATTTGAGCTTGTGGCTGGCGTCGAGGTGCTTCTTGACCGCCTGTAGAAGGTCGTTGGACCGCGCGTAGCGCTCCTTCTTCCGCTGCTTCACCAGCGACGTAGGCAACTCCGCCACCCTGTCACCCTGTTGCGTGTGTCATGTCGTGTCATGAACCGCCAGTGTGCACACAACACGACACACGCGGACGAGGTACCTGGACGGTGCGGATGAGTACGCGGTAGGTGCCGGGCGTCTTGCAGTGGGCCTCGTTGGAGGGGTCCTCGGGCTCCATGTCCTTGAGCTCCTTCTGAATCGACACGCACACCGGACCCAGCCGCTTCTCGTTTCCGATGATGTTCGTGTGCACTGCGCCGCACACGCACGCGTGTCAGTCTCACCGCACACATTCACCGCACTCACATTCACAGCACACACGGAACGCACCGGTGCGCAGGTGGAAGAAGCGGCGGTAGTCGAAGATTGTGCTGTGTTCGTAGAGGACCGAATTGCACGACTCCTCGGCACCGGCGTCGTCGCGCTGACGGTCGGGCTCGTCGATGTCGATGGCGTGCTCGAGGCGGTAGCCGGGGGTGGCCCGCCACAGCGAGGGCAGATAGGAGATGTGCAGCGACTCCGCCGCCAGCCGCGCCAGCACACAGTCCGGCTTCGGCCCGTCGCCCCTATGATCGCACAACCATCAACGTGTGTGCGTGCGTGTCGGAGCGGGGTGGGACGTACTTGGAGTTGGGCGACTTGAGGTCGGGCTGGGCGCCCTTGGGCGAGGCAAGGAGGAGGGCGGGTACCCGGCCGGAGCTGGAGAGGGCGGCGGCGACGCCCTCGCCCCCCCGGTCGTACTTGAGCCCAAAGTTGTAGACGTCGAACAGGTCCTGCACCGACTGGTTCTGCGGCTTAGACTTCTGCACCATCACCATGCGTGCGTCCACCACTGTGTGCGTACACGCCACACCGCACACATCACCGCACACGCCGCACGCAACATGGAGACTAGTGTCAGAAGAACGAAAAACAAAGGAAGAAGAACGAAGAACGAAGAGAACCTTTGGTGTCGAGGGCGTTGCCAGAGGTGATGAGGACGAAGCCGGGCATGGCCTTGGTGTGGAGGAAGAGCTCGTCGGGCACCTCGTGGAGCTGGTTGTCGGCCACGTCCAGCACCATGAGCGAGATCATCGAGCCCATCCTGCGCGGCAGCTGACGCAGCTTGTTGCCCTGCCATGGGCATCACCAAATATAATCAATTAATTAATAAATGTTAGTAAATATAAAAAATGACTTTAAAAATAAGAAATACCTTGACGTAGAATTCCTCGAGGTAGGCGAGCTTGGTGATGGCCTGGGGCAGCTTCTCGATGGAGTTGAGCGAGAGGTCGAGGAACTGCAGCTTGTACTTGAGCTTCGAGACCGACTTGGGCACGCTCGTCAGCTGGTTACACGAAAAGTCCAAATGGGCAAGCGCGTACCGCCCGACACCTTACCGTCCCCACTATTGTGAGCGAACACGCGACACTCATGCCACACGACACTACACGACACATGTGCGCACGACACGACACGACCAACGACACGACACGACCAACGACACGACACGACATGACACGACACGACACGACACGACACGACACGACACGACACGACACGACACGACACGACACGACACGGCACACATGTGCGCACGTACCTTCAAAGAGGCTGTCGGGGATGGTGGTGAGGAGATTGTCGGCGCAGATGAAGGAGGTCAGCCGTCGCATGCCGCCACTGAAGATGGCGGGGTTGAGGTGGGTGAGCTTGTTGTCGGTCACGTCCAGCGTCTCGAGCTTCTCCAGCGTGCCCAGAGCGTCGGGCAGCTCCGTGAGGTTGTTGTGCGACAGGTCCAGGCTCACCAGATTGCGCAGCTCGCACACGGCTGTCGCAACAAAGCACATTTAGCAGACCGCACACGCACATGCGTCGCACACACTGCACACATGGTACCCGAGGGGAGGTCAGGCCCGATGTGCATGGAGCGCAAGTCGAGCGAGGGTCGGCTGGTCTTCCCCGCCAGATTGAGCGACTGCTTGATGCGCAGAGACACGTCCGCTGCATCGGAGCTCCACGACTTGCTGACTAAAACACGCGCGGTCCCCACGTCAACATGTGGGGCGTGTGCGGGGTGCGGGGTGCGGTGTGCGGTGGTGTGCGGTACCTTCGGCGTCCTTTTCTTTTTTGTCCTTTTTATGCTTTGCTTTCGTTTTCTTGTGTTCCTTCTTGGCCTGCTTGTCGCTCTGGAAGGGGGAAAGAGCGAAGAAGACGAGATGTGAGTGAAGAAAGAAGAATGAAGAGCTACACGCATTCGCTTGAGACTGAGGCAGGCCACCTTTTCGCGCTGGCGCTGCGTTCGCTCCTGATCCGAGTGAGAACGCGGCACCGCCAGATCCCGCGGCGTCTTGCCCTGCGTTGTGAAGTACGCGTGAGTTTTGAATCGTCATTGGCAGGGAGTTGTTTTCAAAGGGGCCTGGCCATGAACCTTGGGTGATATGATCCCCTTGAACGTGTCGCTCTCACTTATCGCTGTGGCGACATCAAACATCAGCATACGCATGACACGCACACACGCACACACGCACACACGCACACACACAACACGCACGCACACGCACGCACACGCACGCACACACACACACACACACACACACACACACACACACACACACACACACACACACACACAATCTCACGTACCTGGATCAGGTGACGCGCTGCTGTGCTTCCAATGGGCGGCGGGTCGACTGAGCTGCAGCGGGAGGAGATCGGCCAGGCTCGAGAAGCCATCGTCCGAAGCCAGGCGCAGCTGGAGCCGATGAAAGGTCGATTCGTGGTTGACGCACGGCTCGCCGAAGATGTGTTGGTTCTTGGTGACGAACGTGTTCAGGTTGGAGTACTTGTACGTGTGCTGCGCCGGCGGTCGTCCCACCATCACCTCAATCCCCGCTGTAATGGTTGGTGTGTGCATGTGCGGTTTACTGGAGCTGATGGGTAAACGGGTGAGACTAAGACGGGCGTCAGACTGGGTACCATCGGGGTCGTTCCGGATGTTGTTGAAGTGGCAGATCTTGCCGCCCTTGATGTAGTCCACCGTGAAGGCGCCCACGTTGCTGCTGTAGCGCAGCAGGAACTGCTTCTCGTGCCCGCCTGCCGCCAACAGCGCTTCCGATTCCTCCCGCGCCCGATTACCGTGAAACCAACTGTCAACGCACACAACGCACGCACACGGCACGACACAATGAACGACACATCAGCGTTAGAGGTCCTCACTCAGGCCGCCCGAAGAGTGATGGTGCTTACTCCACGCCGCTCGTCATAACGTCGCGCAGCTGTAGTCACACACGAACACAGGGAGCGTTCGTAAGTGGCGTGTCGTGCGTCGTGTCGTGCGTCGTGTCGTGCGCACCTTTTCGAGGCAGCGCATGATGGAGCCGAAGTATTTGAGAAAGATGGCGTAGTGCTCGCGCGTCACCTCGCCGCTGCCGGACGTGAGGTCCCACAGCACAACCGCCGCCCGGCCCAGGTCCTCCTTCCCTCCTCCGGCCCGATTCACCAGCGCGTCGCAGACCGCCACCAGCCCGCAACGCTCCTTTTATAAAAATAAACAAAATAGCGTTATTATTAATTATTTTTATATAAATAATAAGAAGGGAATGACAAATCAAAGCCATCTATTAAATCAAATAAATCATAATTTTAAAACAGAATAAAATGGGGGGGGGGCGGTGTACGGAGGAGGCGGGGAGGCCAGCGGCCCTACACGCGTCGGACCAGACGGCGAGGGCTTCGGGGGCGAGCTGGTCCTCCATCTCTTCCTGCTCGCCACCGCCAGCTTCAATCTGGGGAACCTGCTGCTGGCTCGCAGGCACTCTCCCTCTGCCGATAACCAACGGAGCAAGCTGTGCGTGCTGCGCCATCTCCTTCTCCTTCTCCTTCTCCTTCTCCTTCTCCCTCTTCTCCCTCTCCTTCTCCTTCTCTCCACCGATTCAGTCCTCTAAGGCGCGAGATGTGGTCAGCGTGTCGCTACGTTTTTTTCTTTGATTGCAATTTTGATGTGGTTCGGTTCGGTGCGGTTCGTGTGCGGCACAGCACACGCGCAAGGCAAGGCAAAGCAGGGCAGGCCTGGTTCGGGTGAGGTGAGTGTTGGGTGTCTCGCGAGACCGTCGAGGTTGGCCAGTTCCCCTTATTTGCGCCCAAGTAGTTAGTTCTCGTGTGTTGTGAGCCACCCATTGCCATGCAACCGACTATGATGAGGTTTTATTGATAGTAGTGTACACTGCCAGCCTTGTGATGGTGACGATGGTGATGACGAGGCATGCATGTCAGAGATCTCGTCTGGCGATCTCGACGAGAGCGCCCACGAGGAGTACCACAAACACCACCAGAAGGTATAGGTGCGAAGGTGTAGGTGTAGGTGAAGGTGGTGGTGGTGGTGACGTCGCTGATGTTGCCGATGACGCCAGAGACGTGGTTGACGATGGTGCTAAAGTCGTCGTGTTGGCCGAGCTCGCGAGGAGCGTCATGGACTGCTGCTGCGACCGGCGCAGCGACGGCGCCGCCTCTGCGGACGATCGCTCGCGGGGCGTGGTGGCTCGGCTGGTCCAGGAGAGCGTATCGTCATCCGTCCGCGGGCTGAGCGACCGCTCGTACCCGAACGTGTCGTCGCAGTCGTCGAACGAGTAGGACTCGACGGTGTCGGTGAAGGGCTGCTCGAGCACCGTGGGCTCGTCGTCGTCGGCGGCGCTCGCACCGTGCGCGACGCCGACCTGGTCAGCCGACCCGGTGGAGTGGATGATCACCGAACCGTGCAGGTCCGGCCCGCTCCGCTTGAGCACTCGTGTACGCACGACAACTGACCCGCTCTCCGCTGGAATGCAAAGCATGACACGGCACACAACACGACACACGGCACGCAAGTGGTGAGCGAGTGCGAGCGAGTGCGTGATGGGGGGCAGGGCGGTACAGGGGTCATCGGAGGGAGTGGCGTGGGGCGCCCGGGGCGAAGCGTCCGGCAGGCGGACGACGCCGCCGATGCGCCTACGAATCTGGCTGACGGCCTTGACGCGGCGGTCGACGAGCTCGTACCAGCCGTCGATGCGGTACGATCGCACGCCGTGCACGGGCGAGGGCAGCGGCACGACGGCCTGGCCCACGAACACGTCCCGCCCGCGCTTCGGGTCGACGTACCAGCACGTCACGTCGATGAACTCACTCTTACCCCCAATCCAATTGCTGTCGACATACACCACCACGGCGAGAGATTGGTTATTCATTGGTTTGAACGTAACTGTCGATCGAGGGGTGGTCCACGTACAACTTGATCTTTTGGTTGAAGAACAACGAAGACTGCGGCGCACGAAACAAGATGACACGACACGAAACGCGCACACACAATAAGAACCGCGCCAGCGCTGTCGTGGAGGAAGAGAGGTGCCGTCTAGGTACCGATGATCCGTTGACGGCCTCGGTCTTCTCGGTTTGTCTGGCGTATTGGACTTGCACGAAGACACTCTCGCACACACAGTCCCGCGGGAGGTCCAGGTTGAGTGCTGAGATCACTGCGAACAAAAACAAAACAGACATTTGTGAGATGCTCGAGCCCACACAGCTAAAGACTACAACGGAGGCCGCACCTTTGACGACGAGGGTGTTGGGGTCGGACTTGCTGGGCTTGATCAGCAGACGAATCTGGCTCGTGCCCTGGTCGCTCTTGGTCGAAATGCCGGCGTTACTGCACCGCCGCTTCGGCAGGATGAGCGACTGGCTGCGCCGGGACGTTGCGGCGCTGCCGGAGGAGAGGTGGGTGGCATCGCCGCCAGCCTCTTTCCGCCGCGCCTCTTCGCCTTCTTCAAAATCCTCGTCCATGCTAGTGGTGCGCGTGGTGGCTGTCGACGAGTGCATCAGCTGCTCGGTGGCGATGTCGTCCCGCGCGCCCAACGCGATTGACACCGCGATTGACGACAGCGAACGCGGATCGCTGTCGCCGCTCGACAGGCTCACCATGTCCTCCTCCCCCTCACCACCCTCCTTCTCTTCGTCTTCATCCTCGTCATCGCCGTCGCCCTCGTCGCTCCTCGCCCCATTCGCCCTTCGGTCCCGCTCGTCGCCCTCGTCGCTGGTCTCGTCATCTACGCCATCGTTGTCGTTGCCGCCATACCGACGGGCCGGACCGGCCCAGGTCTCGGCTCGGGGCCGGTAAAGGCCCGACCGTGGCTGGTCGCTTGACGCGTACAGACAGGTATTCAGGCCGTCGTTGCTCGACGAAGCGTGGCTGGCTGCTTGCTCGATCATGGTCTTGTCATCAACGGCCTCGGTCTGGTCGTCGTCCTCCTCCATTGTGAACACGATACGGTCCCTGTTGTGGCCGCTGGCGCTGCCAAGGAGACTGCCGCTGCTGCCGCTGGCGTTGTTGTTCTTGTCAAGGTCGGCGACGGCGGAGACGACGGGGGAGGTCTGGGAGTCGCTCATTTGCTGATGCAGCTGTTTGTTGCTCTTGTCGACTTCGGCTGGGCGCAGGAAATGTCGGAGGCCCGTGCTCAGGCGCTTCCTCACCCGCCCCGGCGCAGCAGATGGCTCCCTGAAAGGTGCGTACCACCGCACATCGAACACGCATCGAGCAGCATTCAGCACCCCTCTGCTGAGCGAGAGAAGTAGAATGCGAAAAGCAATCGTACTCGGGAGTGATTTTGGATTGGAGGCAGCCGTCGCTGTTGCTCAGCGTGCGCAAGGAACTGAGCTCGCCCTTGAACGCTGGTGGTAACGCGACAAACCCACGTCAATGCTGGTCATTCCACATCCAAACTCCAACTTCGTCATTCCCGGAAGGTGCGTGTACCTCGATAGCGGGTCGAAGAGAACTTCTTGTGCTTGATGGTGGCTGGTGGGCTCGTTCCTTGTGGCGAAGAGCTCCCCTATTAACACCATACATTAATATATAAATAACAAACTAATAAAAGCTAAATCATGAAGGTGAATGTCACCTCGGAGACGGCGGGCTGATGAGGATCGCTCACGCTTCGAGGGTATGGGATGGGGTCGGGACCCGGGCTCGAAGGGTCGCTCCCGAGTGAGTCCGAGTCCTCGGTGGTGGCGAGTTCCTCCACCGCGCTGCCGCCGCGCCACAACGCGTAAATCACCTTGTAGATCTTCGCTCCCTCATGAAAGCAATACTGCACGCACAGCATTACACGCACAGGGCACACAACACGCACCGCACACGACACACACGACACCGATATGAGCAATGATGTCGGAGTTATAGAGCTCTTATGGGACCCGCGAAATAGTAACCTCGTTGGTGTTGTGGTCGGTGATGAAGAGGTCGCTGCCCTCGACTGAGATGTGTAGAATGTGGGAGTAATCGAGCCACACGCCGGCCTTCTTCTTCTCGTAGTACCCGACGTGGAGGTTGGTCACATAGAGCCGCCCCTTCTCCTTGCTCATATAGCACTTCTTGGCTGCGCGTGGCCACCGCAGACAAACACAAAGGTTTTGTGAGAAACAAAAAGCCCAATTATGAAAAAGATAACAGAATAATAATTGTTGTTATAATACAACTTAATCAGTGCGTACTGCGCAGGAGCTCTTCTTCCGGTGAAAGCGGGAAGATGCGTTCGAGCTCTTTTCGCTTTTGTCGCCGAAGCAGCGACGAGCTGCGCCGCCGCAGCTTCATCCGGTCCTTCACTGGCGATGCCGTCGGCACCTAAACACGCGCACGACCAAGCGAGATGAGTCGCCGTCTACACACACGCACACACACCACACACGCACATCGCACACGAGAAGAGCAGAGTGGAGCTACCGATTGGTAGTTAAGACGCAGGTAAAGTTCGGCCGGCGAGGCTGATGTGCGTAGATTGCTCGGCTTGGTGTCCTTCCCAGGCGCCAGGGTGTACCAGCTCTCGGCCTCACAGTTGAGCGGAAGCGAGGCCCGCAGGATAATCACTTCGCCCAGGCTCGTCTTGCCGCTCTTCTCCTTGGCCCAGCACTCCACCTTAAGGCCCGCCAAATGCGCATCCACCTCGCTGACACCGGTGACGTCAGATCTACACGACGACACGACACACGCACAAAACACACCGCATGCACGCGCGTGATCTGAAGTGCGCGCTCAAGACTGCTGGGAAGAAGGAGCGTACAAGGTGAGCATTTCGCCGCCCCAGACCGGGTTGGGAGTCCATCGTGTGGAGGACGTGGTCCGCTTCTTCTTCAGCTTGGCAGCGCTCTCGCCCACCACGACCCGCGCCACGCACACCAGCTCCCCTCCTTTTCCACGTCAAAAAATGAAAACGAAAAAAAAAACAATTAAAAGAACGAAAACAAAAAGAACGAAAGCGAGAGGTTACCAGGCTGTTGGCTTTGGCGTGGCGAAGGGAGATTGCGTCCAGCCACCACTGCCAGGGGGGACGGGGCAGCGTCAGGACACAACTTCTCGACCACCCCCTCATTTCACATCCTCTCTTTTTTATTTTGGAGAGATCGATGTCGTACCGGTGAGCCGCAAGATGTTGTCTCCCATCAAACTCCTGGCCCTCCTCTTCGCTCCTTCTACCTCTTTCCTCCTCCTTAGCCTTGGCGCCTTTCGCAATCCTCCCAGGCTTGAGCGAGCGCGGGCAGCAGTCGTCAGCAGCCAACCCAACGCAATCCGATGAGCCTCGTCAAGGCGCCGCTGTCAGCAAAGCCCACCGACACCGCGTGTGTCCTTGTGTGTTGCTCTGGGCAAAAGCGGAAAAATGTTTGGTATTTCCGTAAAAAGCGCTGAGAATTCACGGCGAATGCCACCCTGGCGGCAACTACACTACCCGTTTCACATCACTGTGGTCAGTGTGGAGCCTGATGCAAGCTGGCTGCCCTTGGATACAACCTTGGAGCAGCAGTGTTGGCTGAAAGTGTGGCTTAGTCCTGTGCCAATGGACAGTAAAAAGTGGAAGAAAAGGGATGGGAAAAGAAAGGAAAAGAAAAAGCAAGCCGTAAAGGAAAACAATAAACAAAAAAAAACACAAAATAGAAAGAGATGACAGAGATGTTGTATCATGAGAAGCAGGTGGCGGGCCTGTGCGCAGTCCACGCGCTCAACACGCTCATGCAGAACTCTATATTCACCGAAATCGACCTCATGCAAATCGCCCACGAATTCGATCGTCGCGAAAAGGAGGTCATGATGGCAAGCGGCATCGACAGCACCGACTTTCTCAGGTTTGACCCCTCCCTCCCTTCCTCTTTTATTTTTTTAGCATCTTTTTATCTATTTTTATATTTATATATCAGGTACATGGCCGAGGACTCGGGCAACGTGGCGGACGATGGCAATTACTCCATCCAGGTGATCGAGGAGGCGCTCAAGGTGTGGAACCTCACGTGTCACAGCTTGACCAACCCCGACATGAAGGAGGCCAAAGACAATCCCCTGTGCGTGTCCTTGCTCGATGGCATCCCTCAGCCAACCATCGCCGCAGCACTAACGCCACATTGGTGCTTCTCTCTTTCTCTCTTTCTTTCTCTTCCTAGGCAGGAGCAGGCCTTCATATGCAATCTGGCGAGCCACTGGCTGACGATAAGAAAGATTGGGGAGGACTGGTACAACTTCAACAGGTACCTAGCCTGACCATGCGCTTCTCCTCTGGTGGCTGTGTGGCCGTGTGGTGTGCTCACATCGGGCGCTCTCTCCACAGTCTGTTAGCCGAACCCCAATACCTGTCGCAGTTCTATCTCAGGTACCACACCTTGGGGTGCCAGCGCAAATGATGCCCGTGACCCACACTCACCTTCAACACGCACACACACACACACACACACACACACACACACACAGTGCATTCTTGGACACATTGCTTGAGAAGGGATACACGATCCTCTGCGTTCGTGGATCGCTGCCGGAGCGCCCACGAGGTGCACACCCAGGGAGTCCTAATTGGGTGGCGGCCAAGCGAGGCCAGCGGCCCGCGGCGCAGCTCTCAGAGGAGGAGGAGCTGATGCAGGCCATCGCGGCCAGCCTCGCCGGCCCGGATTCAGGGGCGCCGCCAGCGGCAGCCGTGCATTCAGCGCCCTCTACCCCCGTTCTCCAGCAGCAGCTGCCGCCACTCATCATCGACGGCAGCGACGACGATGACGAAGAAGACGACGAGCTCAAGCAGGCCATCGCCATGTCACTTGTACACCTCCATCACCACCACCACGGCTTCGATTGGCGACAGCCTTGATCATGACATCTCACCCTTGTCTTGCTGTTGTTGTTGCCCATCACAGGCCGAGCACGGCCAGGCCAAGTGAGCCCAGTTGGGCTCCTCCGTGTGCCCTGACGTTAGGGATTTCGAAACGGTTTCGTTTCGTTTTGGCGAGATGGAGCCGAGCTGCGAGGCTGAAAAAAAGTGGAGCTCTTCCGCAGATCGACGGTCGCCCCCAAAATTAGATCAGATTTGGCAGATTTCAAGCGAGGGCGAGACGCACACGAAGATGGCGAGCGGGGTAGAGGGGCTTGATGTGACCCTCCACGCGGCGCACCACGATTTCGCGAATGAGGCTGCGTCGCTGCACCGAGTAGAGCCACCGCCATCGCTGCATCACGAACAACACGAGATGATGCTCATGGCAGCAGCTACGGCCGCGATCTCGAAGTTGACCATGATGGGCGCCTGGGTGGGGACGGGCGTGAGCCTCGGTGCAGGCGTGTGCGTGATGGCCCTCCTGCTACTGGGTCGCCGGCCTCAGGGAGGCGCTGATGGAGCACACGGCGTCGTGCCCCTTCTCATGCTACTCCCCCTACTTCTCATCTTGCCCGCTGCACCCGCCCTCGGCTTCACCAGACACGTACGCCGTGCTCCCTTCTCTTTCATTGTTGTGTTGTGTGACCCTTCATCTCATGACATGATTATCAATTGTTGCCCATTTAATACCATGGCCATGATCTCGTGGATTGATGGAAAGGTCAGGTCTGAAATCTTTGATTTATCTTTCAACCAACCCTTTCTTTGCATTCTAGTGGAGTGCGAATGTGGTGTTATTTTATTTTCGATCGAAACGACTGACTTCTTTTGGCGCGCAGGCGGCACTGGGCGTGGGCCTGTGCCTGGCTTCAGTGAGCTGTCTGCTCGGCGGCCGCACTGCCAACGTGGCTCCCCTGCTCGGCTTACAGGTGCTTCCACTGCACCACACACGACCAACGACACGACCAACGACACGACCAACGACACGACATGGAGTCTAATCGAGGCGCACTACGTTGCCTCTCGCATACAGGCCAGCCGTGGCGCCGAGCGCGCCCTGGCGTTCGTGGGACTGGCCGCGGGCGTCGGTGCTGTCATCTCCGCCGCCGCGTCCGCCAGTGGCATCCTGCCCACCGTCTACGCGCCGCTCCTCGCCGCGCTCCTGCTATTCTGCCGCGCGCGGCCCCTGGTGGACGCGTCGCCCATGCTCGACGACGTGGTCAGCCGCCTGGGCGAGACGGTTGCTCGGTCGGCGCTCCTCAAGAAGTGGGAGGCCAAGCTGGGCAGCGGTGGCCTAGTCGTGGCGGCATGGGCCGCGCTTCAGATGGTGGCCGAGTGCGTTGGCTATGTAGTCGGCGGCGGCAGCGCCTCGATGGCCTTTGTCGTGTCGGCTCTCGCCGCCGACATCGCCGCCGCCACGCTCGCCATCGTCGCCGCCTGCCACTTCACCATCCCCTCCCTTGACTTTGAGTGCGCACTCCTTTTTTTCTTTGGTGGTGTGATAATTTATTGGTGGATGCTGACGTCACTCGACTCAGTCAACAGCTGGAGGCTTCGGTCGAGCTGCAGGCGGCACTCGCCGAGAAGACGTCCCTCCTGGCCCGCATCTCGCAGCGCATCCAGTCGCCCTCGAACGAAAGTACGGCGCTCGCCAGTTCTCAGCTCACAATGACCATCACCGCTTCATCGGTTCGTTGGCTGATCGCCAAACGTGACACGGCAATATATGGCTACAGTTCTGCAGCGCATGCACGACCTGCTGGCGACGAAGCTGGTCGGCGAGCAGAAGGCCTTCGCCGTAGATGTGCAGAACTGCGCCCTGAGCCTGCTCGACACCTCCAACGATGTCGCCAAGCTTCTCCACGTGTCCTATCGGCCGGTACCCACCATTTTTTTGATCATTACTTATTTTTAGTTATTTATTCAGTAATTACTTGTTTGTTAATTGTTTTGGGTCGCGCGTCGGCACAGGGGGAGTTTGTCATGCGGCAGACGGCGCCGTTCGTCATCCGCGATTTGGTTGAGGAGGCCCTCCGCACCGCCGCTCCCGCCATCAACATGAACAAGGTGCAACCACGCCGCCTACGGACCCATCATCGCCCCTTGTTCACTCGCCCTGCCTCTAACACGCGACACGACACACGCGACAGATCGATTTGTTGTACAGCATCGAGCCCAACATTCCGGTCAAGGTCATAGGCGAGAAGGAGTCCGTGCGGGAGATCCTCCTGCAGCTGCTTTCCAACGCGGTGGCGTTCACCAAGCGCGGCGAGATCCGGGTGAAGGTGTCCCGCGCCGACGCGGCCGACGTGGCCTACACCAACGACGACCAGACCACCCCGTCGGACGAGGTCACCCTCACCTTTGTCGTGTCGGACACGGGCAAGGGCATGTCCCCTGAGAAGCGCCGCTCCATCTGCAACCTTCTCTTCTCCCCCGCCGCCGCTCTCCCGCTCGACCACAAAGATCTCCCGTACGTGGCGTGCCTGTCGTGCGCCGTGTTGTGTACTTGGGTTGACGGCGTACTGGCGACTATAGGCGAGGCTCGCGGACGGGCCTGGGCCTGTACGTGTGCCACAAGCTGGTGCGCACGTCGCTCCGGGGCGACATGCGCATCGAGAGCCAGCCCGGCAACGGCACCCAGGTCTACTTCTCCGGCCGCTTCACCACGCTCCCCGGCGAAGAAGCGGAAGAGGCCTCACCCGCCTCCACCGGCGATGCCGCCGACGCCGTCAAGCGGGTCGAGTTCAATCGCAGGCGTGAGTACGAGGACGAAGACGACGACCTCCGCGGCCTCCGCATCCTAGCCGTCGACGACAGCGAGGTATTTATTCCCCATTTTATATATATATATATATTAATAGATTAGAGTTAATTCTGTTCTTTTTGCAGGGGATGCGTACGTTCATCGAGGAGGAGCTGAAGGCGCTGGGCTGCCACATCCTGTGCACCGGCGACGGCACCCACGCCATCCGCCAACTGCGCTTCGCCGCCGCCAACAAGACCCCCTACAACCTCCTCCTGCTCGACTACCACGTACGCCGTGTCGTTGGTCGTGCTGTGCCGTGCCGTGCCGTGTCATGTCGCCCTGAGAACTGACCGAGCGCCCTGTGCAGTTGAGCGCGGGAGATGGGCTGTGGGTGGTGTCGACGGTGCGCGAGCAGAAGGACCTCGCATCGCTTCGGATTGCGGTAATGGTCTCGCCCGCCGAGGCCTCGCGCTTCGCCCACGGCCGCACGCGCGGCGTCCACTACACCCTCCTCAAGCCCCTCCGCCTGAGCGACCTCCTCTCCGTCGTCCGCGCCGCCTACTACCAAGAGGTCCCACCTCACCGCTTCGCCCAGCGAACGACACCACACGCACCGCACACGGCACTCACCACGACACATGCACACGCGAGTGCAGAGTGTGGATGAGATGGACATGCGGCGGAAGATGGCGGCGACGCCGGCGGAGGCGTTAGGGTCGGACGAGCGGGCGCTGGCCCAGGACATGGGAGTGGACCTCGGGCTCGAGGTGCTGGTGGTCGCCGATGACCCCGAGACCGTGGCGCGCATCCGCGATCTGGCCAAGCGCAATGGCCACAAGGCCAGCACCCTCCAGGACGCCATCGCCCTCCTCTCCCAGCTCCCGCTTAAGCCCTACGACGCCCTCGTCATGGTACGACACGACACTTACCGCACACGCACGCACAACGCGCACGGCTGCTCACGGAGGTGTGTGTGTGTGTGTGTGTGTCGTGTGTGTGTGTGTGTGTGACAGGGCACGGACGCGAAGACGTCGCGCGTGGTGGAGGTGGTGCGGGCGATCCGGTCGCGCGAGATCCCGTCACTCTACCGCATGCCCATCGTCGTCATCTCTGGCCGGCCCTCGCATCACGAAAAGTTTGCCTGTCACGCCGCCGGAGTGTACCCTTCCCTCTACCCTTCCCTCCACCCCCTCCCCTCATTCCTGTTGCTGACACGGCACGACACGACAGGGACCGGTACCTGGGGAAGGGCCAAGGCATGGAGGAGGAGATCCTGGCGCTGCTGAACGAGATCCAGAGCCACCGCGAGTCGCCCTCGTCGCCGGCGCCGCTCATCTCACACCCGCCCATCCCCTCCATACCCATTGCCAGCGCCAGGTACCCCACACCCTCCACATAGCAGCGGGTTGCGTGTCGCACTTACACACGCTAACACACACACACACACACACACACACCACGCACGATCGTGCACACGCGTGCAGGCGGGGATCGTTGTGGGGACTGCCGAACCCGCCGCCGATGATGACGTCACGCCTCGAGCAGGTGCAGAAGATCCTCTCGGTCTTCGTGCCCCAGCAATTCCAGGTGCGCGCGCACGACCTCCTTCTCCTCTCGCGGCCTCCGCTGCAACTCACCTGCACACGCACACCACCGCACACGCATGCATGCATGACAGGAGCTGATTGCGCCGAGTGGTGTGGAGAGCGTGGAGCTGGGCGACGCGGTGTGCAAGTCGATCACGATCTTCTTCTCCGACATCCGCGACTTCACGTCGATCACGGAGGCCATGTACGTCAACGAGGTCATGGAGTTCCTCAACACCTACCTCGCCTTCGCGGTGCCCGCCATCGCCGAGGAGGGCGGCTTCGTCGACAAATTCATCGGCGACGCCATCATGGCCATCTTTGCCCAGGCATTCACCACATTCCTCGCATTCTTTATCGTGTGTGCGTGTGCGGTGTCGTGTGTGGTGTGGTGCTGACGTGGCCACGTGTTGTGTGCGGTGTGCGGTGTGAAGGGCTCGCCGGAGGAGCAGGCCAACGCGTCGGTGCGGGCGGCGGTGCGAATGCTCCACGACCTGGACTACTGCAACACGTCCGCGGGCCTCGTCAACGCCGAGACTGGCATCGGCATCAACACCGGCAAGGTGCGTTCTCCTCCGCACCGCACGACACACACGATGGAGATATATATCTGATCGGGGGGATCATATCGTGCAGGTGATCATGGGGGTGGTGGGTACGGAGACGAGGATGGAGCCCACCGTGCTGGGCGACGCGGTCAACCTGGCCTCGCGCACGGAGGCCCTCTGCAAGAAGTACGGCGCGCGCATCCTCATCACCGAACACACCAAGGAGAAGATGGCCCTCGGCGCCGAGCAGTTCACCATCCGCCTCATCGACCACGTCACCGTGAAGGGCAAGTCGCAGTCGTGCCGGATCTACGAGGTGGTGGACGGGGACAAGGACGAGGTGCGCGAGCAGAAGGAGCGCATCCTGCGGCCCTACCACGAGGCCCTCCTGCTCTTCACCGACGGCAGGTTCGCCGAGGCGCGCGACAAGTTCGCGGAGTGCCTGGCCCTGCGGCCCGACGACAAGCCCTGCCTCATCTACGTCGAGCGCTGCGCCGAGCTCCTCGCCGACCCGCCCGCCACCTGGGACGGCATCTACCACCTTGTAAATAAGTAGCAACGAGACACACACGCACAAGGCCATCGCACACGACACGACACACGACACACGACATGACAATAAACGTTTATTTATTTATTTATAGGTGAGGCTTGAGGCGGACGCTGAAGTGCTGGAGGGCGTCGAGGCGGAAGCGCAGGGCGGGCGAGAGCTGGAGGAGGTAGACGTTGCGCTTGCGCGTCTGCTCCATGAACTCGTCGAGCTCGGCGACTAGGCTGACCTCGCGCGCGTCGGCCAGCAGCGCCTCTCGCCGGGCCGTCGCCGCCTTCGACTTGTCATCCTCTTCATCGTCAGCGTCGTTGTCGTCAACGAGGAGAAGGTCGCCAAAGTGGTCCAACACGAGGTGCGCGAGCAGCGCCGCGAACAGCTCCTCGCGCACCATGTCGTCGCTCGATGAGGCTGCGGCCGACTTGCCGCGGTTGGCCTTGGGCTTCGGGATGAAGTGGAGGTGGTAGTGCACGATCTTGGCGGCGGTGAGGGGCTCCAGACGCAGCTTGAGGTGCTGCTTGCTCACCTTGGCCACGCTGAAGGTGTCTTCCAGGATGCGCGCCGATAGCTCCTTCCGCAGCCTTCGCCCGCGCAGCCTCTGATCGGCGGTGAACACTCCCCATAGCTCAGAAAAGAGAGGAACAAAAGAACGAAGAGAGAAGAACAAGAAGAAGAGAAAAGAACGAAGGAGCGGGGGGGGAGTACGTCGAGGAAGTCGAGTTGGGCGGCGTGTGAGAGGTCCTGCACGCGGACGGTGAGGTCGCTGACCAGGTCCCAGCGCCTATCCCAGTGCTCCTCCGACCCAAAGTACGCCTTGCCCAACTGTTGGGAACGACAGCAATGAGACCACGTCACACACACACACACACACACACACACACACACGAGAGAGAGTGTGTGCTGATAATGAGAGGATGGTACGAGGTGGAATATGGAGTAAGCGATGCGTTTGGTGTGGTCGGCGACTTCGACGGGCACAGTGGAGTTCACCTGGTCGAGCAGGTCGAAGGCCACCTCCAGCAGCTCGCGCCGCAGCGGCGACTCCGTGCCCGGCTTCCCCTCCAGCAGGCGGTGGAAGCAGCTCTCTGCCGCGATATACACGACACAGGGTCAATTCGCTTCATGCAGATACGCACGCACGGCACCGTACACACGCGCGCGCGCTACACCGTACCGTGGGGTCGGTTGATAGCCTGGTAGTAGCGGAGGTCGTCTCGCAGCATGCGCTGTACGAGCCCGATGAAGTGCAACTGGTTCGACGCCAGCGTTTCCCAGCCCTGGCCGTGGTGCATGTCGTGTGTCGTGTCGTGCAACCCTGGTTAGTAAAGCAATCGTGTGATCAGGGCCGGCCTTGGAGGTACCTCGGCCACGGGCGCGGGCTGGAAGCGAAGGGTGTCGAGCGCAACGTTGAAGAGCTCGCGGTACCGCTTGATGTCGCTCTTCTTCACCGGGTCGTGCGCCGGCGGCCACTCGCGCCTGCGCGGGCCGGACAGCTTGTGTGCGTGGGCCAGCTCGGCGCGCATCACCGGCGCCAGCCGGCCCGCGCTCCCCTGCTCCATCGCGCTCCACACCGCCTCGTAGACCGCTCTGCAACACACGACACGAACGACACGAACGACACACGACGGCACACGACACGCACACAACTGAGATGCGGCGGTGGCGGTACGCGGGTGTAACGTGCACGGCGCGTACGAGCTGGGTGTGCGCTGGCTGGCCAGCAGGTCGGCCAGCATGCGGTGCCACAGGTCGTCTGCAGACAGGGCGGGCCCTCGATCAGAGCGGACGGGGAGGGTTTGGAAGAAGATTTTCGATGTCGGGGGGGGAGGGGGCAGCGTACAGTCTTCGTCGGCGAGAAGGCTGCTGAGCATGCCTGCAAAGACGGGCGTGATGATGTTCGCGGTAGCGGCTGCAGATTGGGGCGGCGTGGAGGTGCCCGGCGGCGCGAGGCCTGGGCTCTCCCTGGGCGGGGAATCAGCAGATGCATGTGTCGTGCTTGTTGCCACAGCCGGCTTGGCGCGTCGTGCGGTGGTTGTTTTGCGTGCTCTCTTCTTCACCGGGGTGCCCGAGTCAGAATCCTCGCTTGATGAGGGCTTGAACGAAGAGTCCAAAGAGCGCCGCTTGGTTCGTCTCATCTCTACTTGATCTTGCGCCGCTACGTGCCTCTGCAGAGGAGACTCAGAGAGCAGCAAAAAAAGAGGGAATAGAAAGTGCAAAAAGTATTGGAGGAGAAGGGTATCGATCCCTTTACCTCTCGCATGCTAAGCGAGCGCTCTACCATCTGAGCTACACCCCCGACTTGTTTACGTGGATTATTTTCTGGGACTCCCTTAATTCCGGGCGCAGCTGCTCTGTTATTGGTGCGGGGGGACCAATGATATGAGCCGTAGGAATGTAGGGAACCAATGGCAGTGAAGAGAACAATGGTTTAATTTTTGCCTGCTGGTAGACCGTTTCCCAGGCGCCCAGTTGGTTGGTAGGGACACAAGTTCGTGCCCAGCTTTTGTCGAGAAACCGAGTATCAATGCCGGGAAATAACCGGGCGTGGTCCAGTGGTTGGGGTGCAGCACAAGACCAGGGACTCAAACTCCTGGGCGCCGTGAGCGACCACAGCCTTTAATTTTTCACTTCTGTGCGACGCAGAACAACACTGTGGACTTGTACCATACTCTCTTTTGTACTCTACGCCATCACTCCACATCTCCTCTCTTCATCTTCACACAGGCGCTCGAATTCTCTTCCCCTTTATACATCGATAAACATTCAAGATGAGCTTCGTCGCCAGCAAGAACTCGCAATGCCATTTCTGTGGCAAGACCGTGTACGCCATGGAGAAGATGGACGCCGACGGAAAGAGCATGCACAAGGCGTGCTTCAAGTGCGAGCACTGCCAGTGCGTCCTCAAGCTGGGTAACTTTGCCGCCATGGGAGGCCGCTACTTTTGCAAGCCCCATTTCAAGCAGCTCTTCAAGGAGAAGGGTGCGCCTCTTGTCCCGTTACCGCCCTTAGCCTTTTCGCAATCTATGCATCATACAATCCACTACGCTCTCGCATTTTCCTACTGAACAATCGGATCAGATTTTATTCATTATTCACGTCGACCTCTTTCCATCATGAATGGGCAGGCAATTACCATTCGGGCTTCGGTTCAGAGGATGCCAAGTCCAAGTGGGCGCCCCAGGCTGTCGTGTACGGCGCCCCGGGCGCCAACTTCATGAAGGCCGGCAGCGAATGGGACTCGCGCCAGACCAAGTCCTTCCGCATGCCCCGCCCGAGGACCGACACCGACCTCGACGCGCCCAAGTCCTCCACCCTCACCCTGGACCCCAAGCCCGTCTCCTCGGCCCCCTCTTCGCCTGCCCCTGCCGCCGCATCGACCGCTACTTCTTCTCTTTCTCTCTCCTCCCCTGCCGCCGGTGCCGCCAAGCCTCCCCGAGAGTCCCTGGCCCAGCTGGCCTCCGTGGGTGCCCTCAAATCGGTTGGCGAGCGCTGGGGATCTCCGCCGCCCACCGGCCCTGCCGGCGATGCCTCGCGCGATCAGAGGCGACGTGCCGCTCTCGAGGCCAGGAAGTCGGAGACCGACTCTCCCATCTCCCCTCGTGCGGCCGAGAAGAAGGAGACGCCCGTTGCTGCTGCTGCTGCGCCCGAGGTGAAGATCACTCCTGCTGCCGCCCCCGCCCCCGCTGCCGCTGCCGCTGCCCCGGCCAAGACCGTCGACGAGTTGAAGGCCGAGCTGGAGCAGGAGCGTGCCAAGTTTGCCGCGGACAAGGCCGCCCTCGACGACCACAAGGCCAAGTTCGAGGAGGAGAAGAACGCATTCGAGGAGCAGCGAAAGGCCTTCGAAGAGCAGAAGAAGGCGTTCGAGGAGGAGAAGAAGCAGTGGACCGAGACTCACCCCCAGCCCCAGGAGGAGACACCTGCTGCCGCCGAGGTCCAGGCCTAAGCCAACACTTGTGCCGCTGTTCTCTCTTCTCTTCATTCATCTCATCACCTCTATGTAACACTTAGACAAGCAGTAAATACTTCAATCCATTCATTCATTCGCTTTCGGCCAAGTTGAGGTGGAATTGTTGTTGGATCGACGCAGGTGCTTTTTGTACAAGTGGAAAAATCAACCGGCCATCTGGCGCGGTGGGATGTAAGAAGTGCGCATCGACTGAAAGGCCTGCACCTTACTCGTCACCATCATCCTCTTCATCCGAACCATCTTCCGACTTGCCGGAATCGTCGGACTTGCTCTTGTTGTACTTGGAGACCTCATCCGCATACCTCTCCTTATCCTGGGCAGCCTTCTCGAGGTAGGGCGCCTTCTCATCATCCGACATGGCCTTCCATTTGTCGGATACGCACTTGGTGAGATCGCCGAAGCCGAGGGTGGGGTTGTCCTAAATTGATTGAGGACGTGGTGGATTCAATGTCAGGATGGATCCATCTGCAAACTAGCCGTTACATCAAGCGTGAACGACGTGACCGTTGCGAAGGGAAAAGCAAAAGAAAAGAGGTTAAGATAGCGCACCGCCTTAGATCGTGGCCTCTCCTCGGTGGCGAAGATGATGTAGGCGGTCTTGGCGCGCTTAGGAGCGTTGGGGTCCTTCTCCTTCTTGCCCTTCTTGGTGGCCCTGGTCTTCTTGACGGGGACCTTCTTCTTCTTCTCGGCCTTGTCGGCCTTCTCCACCGCCGCCTCCGGGTTGAACCTCGTCGGGGTCTTGCTGTTCCTCTTCGGCCTCTCGCTCATTCTCTGTTGTTGATTGCGATGATTTCGAAATCTATGGCGCTGCGACTTGGCTGGCTGTAGTGAAACAATGTAGCGGCTCGGCCTACGGTCCTTTTTATTCGGCTGCCGTGCCTGCGTCTCACCCGACCAACGGTCACTACGGCTCTCAGCCATTCGGTGCCGCTGTGCTTTCCGCCCGGCGTGTCAGTTGCCGGATCGAATCCCGGCGCCAGCTGACAAACATGATGGTAAAAAATTAAAGGAATAGGAAAGCAAGAAAATCAGAACGATCGAATCTCGTTCGGCCTTCGAGATTCCGGGCTGGCTGGTTGTTCGCGAAGAGAGCTCTCTTGATCGCTTGCAATCGATTTCGTTTCGGCATTCCACCCGCGCGGGAGAATGTGGGAAAATGAGGGAGAAAATCTTGCCGACGATGAAGAAGGAGGAGGTCTGGCGATGTTCGATGAGGAGAGGAACGTGGAGTTCCTGTCGTTCGACGGCTACGAGGTGCAGCACGACCGCGACGTTCTCGTCTTCCGCTTCAGCTTTTGCGATGCCGTTCGCATGGCGCCCGAATTGAAGATCGATTTGAGCCGCTACCGCCAGCTCGTGGCATCCCTCACGACCACTGACGACGCCCATCACCAAAAGGTACCATTTTCATTTATTTTTTTAATTTATAAATCAATTATTGAAATACAGAAATAATTGAATAAATAAATAAACGAACTGTTTCTCGGCCAGTGCACCAGGGACCGCCTGCGGCGCATGGACAAGGCCGTGCGCGCGGTGGGCATGGTCTACGCTGCGTGGTTCTACATGCGCTTCTACTGCCCGCGCATCGTCGTGCGGGCCGGGCCGCGCATGTGTCCGCGCGAGCTCGCCTTCTGGCGCGAGCACATCTTCCTCCGCTCGCTGGGCGAGTTCTACTTCGTCAACAAGCTCGACTTTCGCGGCGGCGTCGAGCTCGTGTGGGAAGGCGTCGACGTCGCCGATGACGGTGTAGATGGCGGCGGTCACGGCCACGGCCACGAGCGAGCCCACGAGTGGTGGGAAACGTGCAAGCCCAAGGGCGTGCTGGTGCCACTGGGCGGCGGAAAGGACTCCCTGCTCGCCTTCGAGGTTCTCAAACGAACAGGTGTGCGATAGTACCTCTCGATCTCTCCTTCTTCTGTTGAAGTGCGTATGGTGTCGATGGCGATGGCGATGGCGATGATGATGATCCATTCCATCGCATTGCGATCACTAGGGGCGCCGTTGATGTGGTTCTACCTGGCGGAGCGCTACGGGGAGTTTGACCGCAACTGGCGACTGTCTGCCATCATCCGCGCTTCAGGAGAGCCGCCAGAAGAAGAGGACAACCGTGCTCACGGTGGGTTGGGCCTTCGACACTCGCACGCACACGCACACGCACACGATACGCACAACAGGGCTCACGCTCCCACCAAAAAACGATTGCAGCAGACACCAAGCGACGCCCGCCGGCGGTGCCCCATGCCACGCTCGAAGGGCTGCGGGAGCTTGAGTTCAGCGACAAGCTGTGGAACAGCGACTGGCGCGCGCATATCGCGCCGCAGTGTCCCCCCTGGGCAGGTGCGTTCCTTCTCTGTTCTTCAACACTGCTGTAGTCGCTCACCATGTGTCTCGCAATGCGCTGGGAGCAGCCATGGTCGCCTTCTCTTCGGTGTTGGTGGCGCTGCTCAACGACCTGGACTTCATCGCCGTGGGCAACGAGAAGAGCGCCAACTTTGGCAACACCACCTACCTCGGTACCTCCAGCTCCCTTCTTCCTTGGCAGACCCGCCCATTCACGGTGTGTTGTGCGCGTATGTTGTGTGTGTGTGTGTGCGTGTGCGTGCGTGTCGCATCGTCTGGGCCCAGGGATGGACATCAACCACCAGTACGACAAGAGCCTCGTGTTCGAGCGCGAATGCAACGCGTTCATCCGAGAGTTCATCACCGACGACGTCTACTACTTCTCCGCGCTCCAGCCCCTGTGGGAGATCGACATCATGAAGCGATTCCTTCGGGAGGGCTCCAACTCGCGCCGCAACTACCTCCACCTCTTCATCAGCTGCAACTTCCCCCTCGGTGCCCCCTCCCCCACACTCTGTCTCGCACCCTCTGACCTCCTTCTCATCAGTCGATCATTGCTACGTGTCGTGTGCGGCGTGTGCGGCGTGTGCGGCGTGTTGGGGGTCGTGCGCGGTGGATGGGCCGCTCACAGAGAAGGAGGGGTCGCGGTGGTGTGCCAACTGTCCCAAGTGCTGCTTCGTGTTTCTTCTCCTGTCGGCCTACCTCCCTCCTCGCGAGGTGTGGGCCGTCTTCGGCGACAACCTCCTCGTACGGACACACGACACGACACGACACGACACGACACGACACGACACGACACGACACGACACGACACGAC
>CDFE01062597.1:178827-206119 GCA_000826465.1 Acanthamoeba mauritaniensis | reverse complement strand
ACGACACGACACGACACGACACGACACGACACGACACGACACGACACGACACGACACGACACACACACACGCGACACACGCGACACTCACTTGTGGATGAATGCCGCCGTGGTGTGCAGGAGCGCGAGTCGCTGTTCGTGACGTTTGAGGAGCTGCTGGGGCGCGAGGGCAAGATGAAGCCGCTGGAGTGCGTGGGCACCGACGACGAGGTGCGTCACTGTCTCGCCCTCACGCGCCGTCAGTACCGCCGCCACACGCCCTTCCACCCGCTCCCGGGCCTCTTCCGCCACCTCGGCGAGCTGGAGGACGATGACGGTGATGGTGGTGACGATGAGAGAGACGGTGCGCGGCTGATGCATGAAGGTGAAAGGATGGACGAGGAGGAGGGTGAGAGGGTGAGACGCGAAGAGACGCTCATCCCGCGATGGTGCTGGCCGGCGCTCTTTCCTCCATCTGCTGCTGGCGAGTAGAGACTAAAAAATAAAGAGGAGCCAGGTCTTCAGATGAAGATGAGAGCAAGATGGAGATGTAGAGGCGTGGAGCATTTATTGAAGGAATAAATAACATGAGATGATGAGATGAGAGGGGTGGCAGCTTACGAGAACGGGAATGGTGAACGACTCAGTCGATGTGGCTGAGCCCCTCCTGCTTGGCCTCGATCATCATTCGCTCGGCGCCTTCGATGGCGCCCTCTCCACCTTCGAGCTTCTGCTTGAGGAGAAGGACGATGGCGCGCTGCGTACGCTTCTCGAGGGCATCGAGCTTCCTCTCGATGTCGCGCTTGAGATCCCAATTGGGCTTCTTGGGCGCCAGGGCCAGCAGATCTTCGCCCCTCCTGCCCTCCATCATGATCAGCTTTCGGTTGATCTCGCCCACCATCGACGGCAGCGGGGCTGGCTCGATCCTCAGCTCGCGCAGCAGGTTATCCCGTGGGACGTAGTTCCGGAATTTGAGCCTCCCTTCGTGCGGATTGGGCTCCTTCCTCTTCTTCTTCCCCTCGCCCTTCTCGCCAGTGTGATCCTCGCCATCTTCGTCCTCCTCATCGCTTTCGCCCTCCTCTCCTCGCCGCTCGTCATTTTCGTCATTCCGGTCTTCCTCGTCCCCGTGCTGTGTTCGTCTCCGCAAGTTGGGTTGCTCTTCATCCACCTCCATACCCACTCGCTCATCATCCTCAGCCGACATCCTGTGATCTCTATCGATTCCAATTGCTTTGAACCCTGCGTCCAATTCAATCAGCAAAAAGAAAAAGAAGAAAAAAAGGCTTGGAATGCCAGGCATGTCTTATTAAATCTGATTTTTTATAATAAAAAAAAACAAAGATGGACGCAACGGACCACTGGATCCCGGAGGCCGACGTGACGCTGCCCGTTGTGCTCAAGGTTTGTGGTCGTTTCTCCCTCGACGTACGATTAATATTTTTAATATAAATAAAGATTTACATGCTATCCTGGCCGTGGGCAGGCGCTCGGCTTCAGCCTCCCGCGCGCGGGGGCGTGTGGCGGCACAGCCGATGAGGCGCTGCCCTGGGTTCTCAATGTCTACCAGCTCGGCTCCCGCGTCTACCAGACCGCCGAGCCCGGGTCCGACTGGTAGCCACTCCCCGCCCGCACGCCACACCACCCTGCTGGCCCGCATGCATTGACATATGTCGCGCCCTCTTTCCCGCGCAGGGACTTCCTGTTCCTCGTGCCGGACGACTACCAGGGAACGAACCTCATCGACCGCGGTCAGTTCAACGCCTGCATCTACACCCTCGCCACGTTCCAGGTCTGCACCCTCGCCGCACCACCACGCGCTGTGAAACGTAGTGAACTGCCAGACGGTGCTAGTACTGGGGTGGGCGGGTGCCGTGCTGTATCCTCCACCTTCTTTTTGCTGCTCGTACGAGCTGACCACACCCGCCACCATGGGCCACCACTTCATTCACCAGGAAATGGTGCGCGACCACCACTTCATTGCGCTCTACAGCGTCTTCCTCCCTCGCGACAATGTGTGGCTCGAGGTAAACAACAGCACCACGCACCACACGAACCGCACCACGCGCGCCACACGCACGCACGTGCTGTTGACACTTACCATCGCGCGCGTCAGACCATTCCCGCTGCCGCGCTGCTTGAGGGGTGGACACTGCAGGTCGACAAGCTGAAGAAGGCGTTTTTCATGAAGGCCTGCAGTTCAATGAACCGGGCCAAGGTCTACTGCAAGCAGGCCCACAAGCTCGCTCTCGGCGGTACCGAAGACCAGCCCAAGGCCTCAGAAGAGCAGGGCCAGCTCCTCCGCAAGAGCAAGAAGATGCTCACCCACTCCCTTCGGTGCGTTGCTCGCTTTTTCCTCCACCGCTGCGCTCCACTCACAGACACTTGTCGTGATCTTCTGTTGTGTCGTGGGTTGCGTGTTATGGGCGTGTGTCGCTAGGTACCTGCACTTTGGGATTCAGTTGTTTGAGACGGGGCGGATCGAGGACTACCTGGTGGCCAATCCGTATTGGGAGGAGGTGCGGCCCATGACTTCCCTTCTGTGGGAGGACTACGAGCGACGCTTCCGTCCCACCTATCTCCACCTGATGGAGCGCTTCCCCAAAGACCCCGTCAAACCCATGGATCAGGCCAACACCGTACACACCTCCCTACGCGACACGACACACGGCACACACTGATGAGAGACACGCGAATGCAGGTGCCGCCGTTGTATAGGAAATTCTATTGCTACATTCACTCGCCGGAGCAGACCAACACCAAGAACGATCGGCACGCGCTCGAGAAGGAGGTACTCCATGTCCTCCTCGAGCGGCGATCGTCATCGTCAGGCTCAGAAAAGAACGAAAGCGAAGGCGAAGAAGACCTCGGATTTGCGGCGTACTTCCCGGAACACGCCGGCCTCTACGAAAGCGTCGAAAGGCGATTCGACCAGCTGGCCGCCCGCGTCCAGGCCACCTACGACCGCATCATGGCCGAAGAAAAGAACGAAGACGACGATAGCGACAAAAGAGAGAAGGCCTTCGCGAAGCGGGTGGCCGGCGAGGAGTGGAAGGGGCTCATGTTCCGCATGCGACGAAACGGGACCACGGCCCACCACGTCCTCCTCCAGAGCGTCCCGCGCAACGTCCACGCCTGGCTTTCGAGCTAAAAAGTGGCCACGCCATTGGCCAACACCTTTTATTCGAGCTTACCGCATGCAGACTCTCATTCGCCCTGACGATTGACTCCGACGCCCTTGAGCCCGGCGCGACCCGAGCTGGCGGACGGGTGGCCCTCGTCGTGCGGGTCGACCGAGCTCCAGCCGACCTCCTTCTGCTGGGCCGAGCTCACCACCGGCATCGACCGGCCGCCCTTGTTCAGGCCCGCGCTGCCGCCGCCCGGCGTCCGCGCGCGACTGACCGTCAGCCCACGGGCGCCCTCGTCCAGATCGGCCGTCGGCGCGCTGTCCCTGGTCGGGTCGCCTCCTCGCGTTCTGTCGCACGTGCAACGTGAGCAGTGTGGTAGCGTCGTGTCGTGTCGTGTGTTGTGTGTCGTGTGTCGTGTGTCGTGTCGTGCGCACCGTCGTGCGTCTTCGCCGCCGCGGATGTTGTCGCGTTTGGCGGCGTCTCTTTGGTCCTGCAGGCGCGAGGGCGCGGTCTTGGCGTAGTCCAGCTCCTCACAGATCTCCTCTACCGGCTCGTCCAGCCTGCTCATGATGTCGTCCCCGAACGTGCGCACAAAGTACTGACACTACACCACAACACACCGCACACACACCTTAACATGCGTGTGTGTGTGTGTGTGTCACCGCCATTCGCACGTACAGCGATCTTGTCAGCCCGCGGAAGCGAACGACACACGTCATCGCTGGCGTGCTCCTCCCTCCTTCCACCGCCAGTGCTGGTCTTGAGGCGAGCCGTCACCATCCTGCACACTACACCGAGCCCAACGGTCGGCCCATCATCATCGCCTTCTTCGTCTCTCCTTGAGTTCTCAAGCGACACCCCTCCCCCCACCCAAACGTACGGCTGTGGGCCTCGTCTTGCTGGCGGGCGGCCCTGCCGCGGCCGAACAGGCCCGTGCGCGGGTCCTCCTTCTCGACGCGGGCGCGCCTGAGGGCCGCGTTGTCGTCGCCCTCGCCGCCGCCGCGCTTCCGGGGTCGAAAGAAGCGGTCGGTGGTGCTCCCAAAGTCGTGCTCCTCCCTCCGATCGTCGACCCGGCCTCGCGTGGCGCCCTTGCGGCCCGGGCGCTCGTCCGCCCGCAGGCCGTGGCGGTCGTCTCCCTCCATATCGTCGTAGTTCTGAATCGGGAACATGGTGGGCGGTTATGGTGTATTCTGAGTGTGTGTGTGTGTGTGCGTGTGTGTGTGTTTGTGTGTGTGCGAAGGACGCGAGCTGACGGCTGGTCTGCGAGATGTCGCACGTCTCTCCGCCTCCGCTCGGCCGATTTCGCTCCAGAAGCCCGTGGCATGGGCCGCGCCCTTCCCCCCTCCCCCCCAACATGCCACTACCGCATCCACGCATCTAACAACAACAAGATGAAGGTTGTTCACAAGATTGTTGAAGTTCATCATTGGCCCTCCGCCGCGCTGAGGCCCAGGCTCTTGAGCCCGGCGCCTTCATCCAGGTTCACCATCAGCACACTGTCCCTGGTCAGGTCACCTCCTCGCGTTCTGTGTCCGGCACAATCAGCACACGTGTGTCGTGCGTGTCGTGCGTGTCGTGTTGTGAGTCACGATTGTGAAGCAAGTAGGCCTGAGTGCGTACCGTCGGGAGTCCTCGCCAGCTTGGATGTCAGCGAGATTGGCGCAGTCGCTTTGCTCGTGCAGGACGCGGTCTTGGCATAATCGAGCTCGTCGCAGATGTCGTCGATGGGCTCCTCTCCAAGCTTCTGCAGGAGACATGTCCGCCCCAAACCCACGCACAAACAAATGACACTGCACGCACACCACGCCACTCACTTGAGACACCATGGACCGTCAACCAACACCGGTGCTGATGATGAAGAAGAGAGGGCGCGCACGGAGGTCTGGTCGGTGCCGGAGACCGAGCAGCAGACGTCGTCTGCCGACTCCTTCTTCCACATGCCGCGCGGCTAGAGCAGGTTGGCCACCATCCCACACACTGCGCACGCACTCACGCACAACTGTGTCAGGTTGCCACCATGACCAGCTCACGAAGAAGAAGAAGGAGAAGCAGAATGGTGGTCGCACTGTGGCGGGGTTCGTCTGGCTGCTCACCTACTGCGGAAGAGCGCGGACGTGGCGCTGCCAAAGTCGCGGTCGCCTGCACTGCTGGTGGCGCCTGCCTTTGCTCTGGAAGAAGCAGGTGGACGTCAGCCTGGCAAGCTCGTGCTTGCCCTGGTCAGGTAAGGCATGGCGCCCCTGTAGCTGGGTAGAGCCTCATCCATCTTCAGTGCCATGTCACATCTCCCTCGCCAAGTTTTTAAGCAACAATTTGCCAGATTATTAGACAATTGGACAACATCCACTTGTTGCACAATAATCAGTGGAGAATGGGCCAATAAGCACATGTGCCAAGTAAGATCTGCCACCTAGGAGGTACAAGGGCCATAGAAACCATGGCACATGTATTACCTTTTTTGGCACGTCTAAATTAAAAGGAAATTTTGCTGAAAACATGTGGAGTTGTTGCCTAAATTGTGGAATGCGAAGTATGTGAAGCAACCATACGTGAAATATTACAAAAATGATAAAATTCAAGGTATCTTCATGATAGATAGGTGAACATAGTTCAAATAGCGCAAAAATTAAAGATTTTGAACAATTTCGCTTTTTCTCTTAAGTACACAAGGAGAGGGGGTGGGCGGGTGAAGTTTCGCAGACTTCCGCAGACTTATTTTGGGGGTGGCGCAATCACTGTGGTGTTTTCTGGAGTGGAGCTGTACATGACCTGTGCAGCGTGCCAGACAGTGCATCTGATAGAGCATCACTTGCTGGTCAGAATGATGCATGGTAGTCACCTGGGGTGATACTGGCATGTGTTTCGCAGACTTTCGCAGACTTATTTTCCACCGGCTGGCTGGGCGGCATTGCTCAGTCGTGGCGTTTTCAGTTGATGCCATACCAGACCCCAAAAGTGAGATGTGGCAATTGTGGGCCATGTGTGGCATTACACAACTGAATGCAAAGAATGGTAGCTTACCACTAGATGACAGCTCTGTGTCAATGAACAAGATGGGTGTTCTGTTGATGTACACCACACCATTGCCTACTATGTTTTGTTACAGCATCACATTTCTCCTCCTGGCCGTTTTTTATCTGCCATTTCTCCAGATGCTCCCAATCTTGTCTTGCTATTTAAAATATAAGCATATTTGCATTGCAAAACAATTTCATGACTTAAACTTGCAAACAAAATGACTTTTCAAAATGGCTGGACCTCTCATTTCAAATGACAAGTTCTTAGAACCTCTGGCCAGATGCCTCTTTATATTGTGGAGGTGCCAAGCAACAATTAACTGGTTTTGGCGCTGGTTAGATTGAAGAATGGGTGAGTATTCATAAGATTAACAGATGGGTTGTCAATACAAATTGAGGACTGTTGTGGATAATGATCTGCTTGATGTTGAACACTTTGCAACAGTAGCCACCAAGCCCACATGTAGATAAATTTTGACAGAAGAAATGAAAGGCACCACAAGGGGTGAAACCATCCCTTTGGGGGCAAGTGTTTCCTGTGGCTCCAGGTTGACAGCTTGAGAATAATCCTCCTGAGAGGACACCAAAAGGGGCGGCCCCACACCAGCAAAATGGTGCTGCCTTGGTGCAAAAAATCGGCGTGTGAGCATCTGTGGCAATTTTGCATGGCCAATGAGGAGATTTGGTGGAGTTTTCACTGATTTTTCTCACTAAAATTGTTGTGTATGCTTTCACCAACACCAGCAACACCTGCTCACCTTGACAAGGTGCAACACATGTGCCTCTTCTTGAAAAATATAAACAAGGTGAATCCCATACCCCTTCCTGACACAAAACTGACCCCCAAACAACAGCCCACCAGACTTGGATCACCTGTTTTTGGACATAGTCTGTCTTGTTTTAAACAAATTTTAGGCTTTCCCACCTTGCATTGCTGACAATTTTACTTTCACAATACTTGTTTTGAAAGAAAACAACAACAATAACAAATCCATTTCTGATGATGCAGGTTTTTTGTAAATTATGATTTGCACACTTAATTTCATTTTTAGTCAGTCAAAATCACACTCCTCAATGACTGTGACTCACATTTCATCTGGCCAGAGGTTTTAGTACTTCCACTTGCCATCTCCTCCACAATCTCAAGCCTGGTTTCAGTGGGCTCTTCTCCAGCCAAGAGACTGGGCACTGATTCACCAGCTGTGCCTCACTAAATGTGTAAAGCCAAGCTAGCTCCGCCCCAACTCTTTTGCGCGCTGCCCGCCAGGGGAGGCCAGGGTTTCGTTTCTCCGCTCCACTGTTTATTTCGCCATTTTATTAAAACAGGTATTCCGGAAAAAAAGAGATTTCTACACAAGATGGAGGGCGCAGCGGATGGCGTGCGCGTGACGGTGGATGCGGCGTGGAGCGACGACCGGAAGGTGCTCTGCTACCTCGAAGAACCCGCCAATCCTGCCGCGGTCACCGAGCAGCTCGAAACGTACACAACCTATTGCCCCCCCCCATTTCATTTGCAGATTATTTAGATTGAATTAATGCTGGGCCGCGCACGTAGGGAGAAGGACGCACAGGAGCTGTTCACGCAGCGAGCGCGGCAGGTGGACTTTTTCAAGTACGAGAAGGGCCGTAGCGGCAAGGGCGATGAAGAGGGCGCCGAGGCGCGCACTCGGGAAGCACAGAAGAAGCGCGAGGAGCGCATGCGCCTCGAAGCCGCTCGTCGCGACGCCATCTTCGCACGCATGCGGTCCGCATCACTACTCTCCCCTCACACGACACCGCACGCGCCGGGCTGACCGCTGATGGCGTCATCAGGCATGCAATGGGCGAGATGGAGCTCATGTTTGGGTTCATTGATATGGCCCAGCGCGGGGAGCACCTCGCCACGGCCCTCATCCAGAAGCAGCCGCCTCCGGTCTCGCGGGCGATCGATTCGCAGGCCTTCACCATCCTCGCCAAGCAGAAGGTGCCCGCACCCCCAAGAACTACGATTTTACTGTTTCTTCACTCAACTGCGTGTGCGTGCTGTGTGTTGTGTGCCGTGCGTGTCGTGCGATGCGTGTCGTGTCGTCCACCCAACCAAACAGCAACTGGAGAAGGCGGCTACGGACCTGACGAAGGCGGCGACCCGTCTGCGGACGCTGGTGGCGAGGGAGAAGCGGTACAACGACGAGATCCTCACCCTCCGCAAGGAGGTGAAGCTCCACGGCCGGCCGCCCCGTGCCATCGTGGCCGAATACGCCATCCCCTGCAGCGGCAGCAGCGCCGGTAAGAGTCCCCTTTCCACATCGGTTAGTTTCATCTGACTCGCATGCACCACCACACACGCACACGACTCTGGCATCGTGCAGATGCGTGTGAGGTGGATTTGCGGAAGACACGCACGGGCGAGGTTGTAGTGCACATGGCCCCTTCGCGCGTCGACAAGTCGCTACGAATCCTCACCACCCACCAACACTCCACCTACTCCCTCCCGCTGGCTTCTCAAGGTATCCAACGACACGCATTACACGTGCACGACACCATGACACGCGCTTGCATATGCCGCACGCACGACACGACACGACACGACACGCGCATGCACACGCCGCACTCACGACACGCCCGGCTTCTCACGTGGTGCGCGCATCATAGGTCGAGAAGATGCCGAAGAGGCGACCGGCGCCACCGCCACGATCGCGCTCCTGTCGCGCGCTCTTCGATCTCAGTTCTGCGCCGAACTCTTCCGCGAGGTGCCCCCACATTCCATTCCGCATTTCGTTGTCTGCTCGCTCATCTCCACACGCACGGTTGCGATCAGCTGTCTGAGGGCGTGTCGGAGGCGACGCGCCAGGGCCACAAGTCGGAGTGGTGGTGGTCCAGCCACGCCCACGTGTTCGAGAACGAGATCACCTTCTATGACGCCACCATCCGCGCACGCCCGCTCTCCATCCGCCTCGCCTCGTCTCGCACCGCCCCTCCCGTACCCTCCCCTCACTTTGCGTGCGTGTGCGATCGTGTGTGCGGTGTTGTGTGTCGTGAATGTGAAGAATGCTGATGGTGGTTGGGCAGGATGGTACGGAGTGGGTGGAGGGTATGGGCGAGGAGGATGCGCTGGCCGTGCACCATTACGACGAAGACGAGCACAAGGACGGGGAGGGCAACATCGCTGACACACTCACTGTCCTCCTCTTCAAACTCTGGCGACAACACGTACGTGTTAAGATGTGCGTGTGCGTGTGGTGTTAAGATGTGCGTATGGTGTTCAGATGTGCGTGTGCGTGTGCGGTGGTGCGTGTGCGTGTTCTCTCACTCAAATGACTTTCAACTCACGCTGCCTGATCGCAGCAAGACCAGCTGCTCCGATTGCAAATCAATCCGGCGCCCCCGACTCCACCCGCCCGAAGGTACCACAGCAGCCAAGCACCACCGCACCACCGCACCACCACCCGCACACGACTCGTGGAAAGAGCTGCGATTCAAGCCGAGGCTGACTGATGCGTGCGTGCGTGCAGAGTGGGAATTCGGATGGCCAACGCGTTGTTCGACACATTCCGGCACCACTGCCTGCGCCAGCGCTTGCACGCCCGTCTGAGCGCCCTCTGCGCCTCGACGCCCTTCCTCGCCACCCACTGGTTCCTCTCGCCCAAATCGCCCACCGTCTCCTCCTTCAACGTCCTCTTCGCCTCCAGGTGAGTGTGCGTGTCTGGTTCTGTGTGCGCGCCATGCGTGTCGTGCCATGACCGCGAGACAGCGTTCCTTAATGGACTGTGTGTCGTTGGTCGTGTCGTTGGTCGTGTCGTGTGCGCAGCTTGGTTGTGCACGTAGTCGTGGACGGCACCAAGATCGTGTGCGGAAGCGCCAAGCCCATCTTCTCCGACGAAGAGTTCATCGAGCACCTGCTCATGCAGCTCTCCCATCGTCTGCTCAGCGGTACTGCCCCCTCTCCCTCGTCCTGCCGCGCACCACATCTCACGGGCGTGGGCTGGTGGATCGTCGTTCCAGATCTACACCAGGCGGCCATGCAAGAGGGACGCCCAGTGGAGAAACGCGACCTCTCGCTGCTCTTCCCGTCGCTCGCAGACAAGGCCACCACCATGCACGTCTCTCTCTGCTCTCTTTGCGTTTCGATCGAAAAACTAACAAAAAACAAAACAAAACAAAACAGAGAGGTGAGCCTGGTGTCGCTCGTGCAGTCGCACCAGCTGCAGATCATGCAGAAGGTGATGGTCGCCGAGGAGGACCACGCGACGGCGACGGCTTCTGCTGCCGCAGGGCGCGGCGGTGCGGGCAAGGAGCCGGGCGCCGGGGCCATCGGCGGCCGAGGCACCACGGCGAGCCAAAGTGTGGTCACGTCGCACCACTTCTTCCCGCTGACCACCGCGTCAGGCGGGGCTGCGGGCGGCCTGCCGGCCTCGTCGAGCCGCAGGGACGCCACCTATGCCCTCGTCCTCCAGCGGTGGCTCCACCTGGCCGCAACCGAGCGATGAGACCGCACCCAACAAAAATGCCAACAATTTATGTGTCGACATTCATAATTATAATTAATTTGTGGTTGCTGCACAAATAAGACATGGGGCGAAGAAGAGGGAGGGGGCCTTGATCAATCATCAAAAGAAGCGAGCGAAGGTCGAGTGGAAGAGTTGTAGTGTTATAGTTAGAGTAGACCAGAGAAATGGGAGCGGCGAGCATCAAGGGTTTGGTTCTGATGGAGACGGTGTTCCCGAGCCCCGACGGCTACACGGTGTTCGATGATCCCCAGATGAAGAAGCAGCTGGTGAAGGAGCTCAAGAAGGGCACCATCAAGCCCCCCGCCGCCAGCGACGAACTAGACATCGATGAAGACCTTGAATCAAAAATAGACCAGGTGCGCTTTGCTGTCCTTCCTCTTTTTGTTTGCTCTTCCAATCATTGCAATAATGAATCGAATTGATGGACATCAAATGGAAGAGAGAGCTGACCGGCTGTGGCCACATGTGGCTGGGGTGTGATCTATAGATGGCGCGAGAGATCTGGCAGTTCTACGATCCCAAGAATCTGGGCAGCATCAACAAGAAGGCGGCCGAGAAGTTCCTGAAGGATTGCTTCCAGCTCTACTCCCTTCGCAAGCGCTGCAAGGCCCCCAAGGAGGCTCTTGGCCCTGGTACACCACGCCTCTCTTCTTGATGAACGCCCTACGCGAATCACTTACATCTCGATGAATGGTGAATGCCAGGCGTTGACATGAGCAAGGCCACGGCCGCTGCCTACGCGATGCTGGATCCCTCCAACACGGGTATGGTGTCCGAGAGGCAGTTCATCGAGTTCATCAACGAATGCGATCTCGACGAGATCGTGGGCTCGTACACCGGCCAGACCGGCCCGAAGGACATCAACTCGCGCCTGCCGCAGTCGATGATGTTCGACCCCTCCACGCTGCCCAAGGACTCTGCCGTCAAGGTGGGCGAGATCAAGTTCCGTGACTACAACCAGGGGGTGGAGGGCTAAGATGCTGCTTGCACTCAATCACATCACTCTCGTTCGTCCTCTCTTCCCTTGTCATCTTCTTGATGCACGGCCGCCAAGGAGAGAGAGGGAGACGAGGCTCGAGGTGTGAAGCATCGCTTGTACACAAGAAGAAGAAGAAGAGTTTCTGCAACCACGCTGGTGAAGGTGAAGGTGTGTTCGTGTTGTTCAGCTGCAGCTCTGTCTCTCTCAATTCAAAAACAACAACGCTACGTGCAGGAGGGGAAGGTGCTCACTGCGGCTTGGGCGGGACGACGATGGTGTTGCTCCTGCTCACGACGTCGAGGGCCTTGTTGGCAAAGATGCGCGCCTCGTAGGTCGACGGCGTCGTGCACGCCCGGAACGTGATGGTGCCCGTGGCCTGGCTCACATACTTGTACTTCCTGTACTGCCTGTTGACGATCGCCAAAAGCGTTAGGCTTGCAGCAACGATGATGAAGAAGAAGATGAAGCTTGGGTAAGGGTACCTGTTGTTGGTCTCATCAGTCTTGTAGATGCCAACCCACACGTTGTCGTAGGCGGGATCGACGGTGGTGAGCTCGGTCTTGACGATCATCTGACCATCCACGAGCGACAGCTCGACGCGATCGGTGCCGCCGACGGTGACGCTCTCGCGCGCAACGTCGACGTAGGACCGCTGCGGGAAGAAGCGGAACTCCCACTCGCCGGCCTTGGGGCAGGCGAACTTGAGCGTGTGGTCGACCGCGTTCGAGAGCCAGTCAAAGGCGCGGTACTGGCTGTTGTCCTTCTCGGTCTTGGCGTAGAGGCCCACCCAGGCGTTGAGGTACTGGTTGCCCGACTTCTGCTCGAACTTGACCGAGAGCATGTTGGTCGCGGCGTCCCACGAGGGGGCAAGCTTGAGCTGAGGTCTAATGACAAAAGGAAGCAAGCAAGCAAGCAAGCAAGATTAGTTTAAGCTGTTCAGCGTTGTTCTGGTGCGAGGTGTGTGGTGGTCGTACCCGACTCGGATGGGGTTGGAGACGGCCTTGACAGAGTACTGGCGCGAGAAGAACGAGGAGCTCGAGGCGAAGTAGCGGAGCTCGTACTCGCCAAACTCGGTGGGCGTGAAGGTCATGGCGCCCTTCTGGGCCACCGGGCTGATCCAGTTGTAGATGGCATAGCTGCCGTTATCGCTGCCCACCTTGTAGAGACCGATCCAATCCGAGCTCGAGGGCACGGTCTCCATCTCCCACTCGACGGTGATGGGGTGCCTGATATCGAGTGACTCGGGCGAGGCCTTAAGGGTAGTCTTCGAATCGACGGCGGTCGTGTCCACTGTATCGTTGGCAGTGATGATGATCATCGTCAGCCAAACCACCAAGCCATGCGCGTGACGAGGGACAAGGTACGCGTACCTTCGGTGAACTCCATGCCGGTGGGGAGGACCTTGACCTTCTCGGGCAGGTCTTCCTGCTCGGTCTTCTCGGGCGTGGCGGGAACGGGGCTCTCCTTGCCCAGGAGCTCGTCGATCACTTTGCGAGTGGGCGGGACCATGCCGGGAATACCGGGCAGGTTCTCGGGGCCGAACTTGAGCTTCTCCTCGAGCTGCTGCTTGATGTGCATCAGCGGGTCGGACTCGTGTTCGGCAATCTTGCGCTGAGCCTGGATGATTTCGTCCTGCTCACCGATAGTCCACATGCGACCGGTTAGCGCTGCGTGTCATACGCCACCGTGGGCAGAGACAGCTTACCAGCTCCTTGCCAATGATGACCGAACGCTCGAGGAACATGTTGTCTGCGGCCTCCTTAGCCGCTTTGTCGGCGGCCTTCTTCTAAGTGAGCAGAGGCGACGCGTCAGATACCACGCGAACGCAAGCAAAAGGCGACGAGCAATTTGGCGCACCTTCTCCACCGTGGCGGCGGCTTCGGCTTCCTCGCGTGCCTTGGCCTCGGCGCGAGCCTTGGCCTCCTCCTCGGCGGTTTGTTTGGCCTTCTCCAGCTCCTCCTGCGCCTGCCTGCGGCGCTCCTCCTCCTCCTTCTGCGCCTGCTGGGCCTTTTGCTCGGCCACCATGAGGCGCAGCTGCTTCATCGTGTCGATCAGGTTCCAGTCGTTCTTGTAGAGCGCCTCCCTGATGACCACTTCGTCCAGACCCTGTGGGCGCGCACGGGAAAACAAGGCCGTGTGAGCAAGAACGATCGTCGAGAGGTTGAGCTCGGGCAGGGTGTGCGAAAGGCGCAGTACCGTGTGGACGCGCTTGAGCTGCTCGAGCTTACGCTCCTCGACAAGTCGCAACACGTCATTGCTGGCGACCTTGACGTCCCAGTTGTGCTTGGAGAGGAGGTTCACGATCTCGTTCGGGTTGCAGTAGTCCCCGAACCTGACCAACGCACAATCGTGAGACACCGAATTCGTGTGTGCTCATCAAATGGCAGACATCAATCGTACCTTTGCACAAGGGTGTCGATCTTGAGCTGCTTCTCGAGCTCGGCCTGTCGCTTGAGCTGCTCTTCCTCCTCCTTGCGCCTCTTCTGCATCTGCTCCTGCTTCTCCTCTTCCTCGGCCTTCATGCTGATGAGTTGGTCGGTGGTGAGGTCGACGTCACCCTCGTTCTCCTCGAGCATGGCCTGGATCTTGTCCTCGGGCACGTTCGAGAACAGCTGCACCAGGAAGGTCTTCGCTTGCTGGCGCGCCTCGGCCTGCCTGGCCCGACGTTCCTCTTCCCTCTTCTTGTTCTGCTCTTCGCGCTCCTTTTGTCGCTGGGCCTCCCTCTCCTTCTCCTGGAACTCGAAGCAGGGCAGAATGGCCTTCTCCACATCCCAGTCGTTGTCGCTGAGGATCTTGATGAGGGCATGGCGATTGATGCTGGGGAAATTGGGGGAGAGCTCATCAATCTTCCGCTGCTGGGACCTGCGCTTCTCCTCCTCCATTTGGCCCTGCAGACCCGAGACCATCTGCCTGGCCTTCTCCTTATCGCCCTTGCACATGCGAAGCACGTCCGCGTGCATGCTGGCCGTCATGTCGAATCCCTGATCCATTTTTCAGTAGTAGCTGTGTTCTGTAGAGGTACGATTTCTTTCTCGCGAAATCAGTCGTGTTGAAGATTGGAAAGATGGGGATCTGATGATCTGGTCGTGATGCTGGTGATGCCTTGGTGTAGCACAAGACCAGGACGCGGATCCTTTCGCCGGAACACCAACGACTGCCCTTTTTGCTTCCCTGTTTTTTCCCGACACGAACCGACTTCAGCTAACCCGAAGAAAGGCAGAAGAATGTGCGGAAAAGGGCAGAAGGGGCGAAGTTCGGCGGAATCAAAGTTGGCCATGCCTCACACCTTGCATCCAAGGATGGCATGCCAATAGAAGAGGATGGATGTAGAAAGTGCAGAGCATGAAAAGGATACTTCAGCTTTTAATAGTTCCACAGCAAGTTAATTATTGAGGCAAGAGTTTGTTATTTTTTTTGTGCATCATCAAGCACTTTGAGTTGCCCTTTCCTGGGCACCCAGCCAATACAAAGAAACAAGGATGTTGAGCTGCTCACAAACCACGTCAGACTTCTGTTCTCAGGCCGAGTGTGTGCCAAAAAGAAAAGAGAAGGAAACTGAATTTCTTGCCGGAAGGGAATCAAAAAAAATACGAGATTGATTGCAAGAGGGCCCACCACGTTGCGTCATGTTGCTGTCCCTCTCGGACATCATCCTCTTTGGGTACGAGATCACCCCAATTCCGAATTGCGCTTGTCAATTGACGCGCCCACTTCGCGATTTGCAGCACTCTCATCGTGAATGGGGCCGCGATTCTCAACTTCAAACTGTACCCCCTCCCTCCTTCCTTTCACGCTCTCCCTTCTCTTCCCTTTTCCTCTTACTTCTTTCTTCTCCCCTCGCCTACCGTGCTAGGCCCTCCAAAGAGCACTCCTTTGAGGAACCCTCGGACGGTTTCAAGAGCAAGCTCTTCGACCTGTTGCGCAACCTCAGGCTTCTTCGGGTGTTTGTCGCGCTCTGGAACGTCGTCGTGCTCTTCCTCATGATTGTGTGCGTCCTCTCCCTTCCCTCTCCTTTCTCTCTCGGCTTGTGCGTGATCGCCTCTTCCGCTCCTCGTCTCGGCGTGCAACCCACGCGCAGCCTGTTTCTCTTGCTGTGTTTGGTCAGCCCTCTCCTGATCCTCTCTTCAAACGCATGTTGTGTGTGATGTCATCATCATCATCGTTATCGTTATCGTCATCAGTATGTTCGGCGCCTGAGCACCGGCGGTCCTCCATGGAGCGGAACGGAGAGGAGGAGCAAGAGAGGATTGCGTGCGTGAGGTCGTGTGTGGCGCATTGCCGGTGATGGTTTCACACTAAAGAGGGGCGAGAGTGCTATGCTGCATACATAGACGTCACAAGCGCCCAACGCTTCCCTCTTCTTCTCCTTGCTTGCCATCAGTGCGGGGATGGCGTGATGCGCATGACGCTCTTCTTGGAAGAAAAAGAAGAAAAGAAAAGGGCGAGAAATAATAATCCAAGCGAAATAAAACTCGAGGAGATCAACAGAAAGAGAGCGATGGCGATGCGACGCGCTCTGGCTTGGGGCAAGACCCGGCCCCTTTCCGCGGCTTCCTGTCACGTCCCCTTGCACGCCGCATCTGCGGGCTCGTCCTCTGCGCCTCTGCATCTTCGCCGCGGCATTTCATCTTCCACATTTTGCTCTTCCGAGCGCCCCTTCTATCACCGCAGCGCTTCCGCAACGCGGCCTGTGGTGTCAACATCGACGGGAGTGGGATTAGCATACACTCCGCGCGGCAGTGCGCTGTGCGTGGTCGTTGCTCTCCCATCATCGTCATCTTCTTCCTCGATTCTGGCTTCCATCGAGGTAATTCCTTGGCGCTGTGTGTGTGATGCGCGCGCCTGGCCATCATCACAGATCAATTAAGCACCGATTTCTCGATGGCGCAGGCGGGTGGCACGAGGCGCCTCTACGCGACGGCATCAGAGATGGAAAAGTCGAAGATGGTGCGCAAGCGTCTGGCAGCCACGCGCAAGCGGAAGCTGGAGGAACTCAAAGAGCGCAAGGCCAAGCCGAAGGAGATCTCCATCCCTTCGCGCGCCACGCCCAAGAACCTCTCCGCCGTCACGGGTCTCAGCACCATCGACATCCTCAAGGTGGCCATCAAGTGCGGCGTACGTCCTCTTGTCCATCTCTATCGTCCACACATGCCATTCGACACAGTTTCTTCTTCTACTACTACTACTACTACTACTACTACCACCACAACTTCTACTTTGCTCACTGATCCACAACGCTGCTTGGCCTTTGCTGCAGCATGACCCCAGAACGGTGGACGACGTGCTGCCGCCCGAGCTGATTGACATCCTGTGCGAGGAGCTCTACTTCGTGCCCCGGCGCTCTGACCTCAACGAGGGCACCGGCATGAAGCTCACCCGCACGATCGACGAGGCTGACATGGTGCCGCGACCGCCCATCGTGGCGGTCATGGGCCACGTCAACCATGGCAAGACCTCGCTTCTCGACGCCCTCCGGAAGACCTCCGTGGTCAATGTCGAGGAGGGCCGCATCACACAGCGCCTCTCGGCATCCATGGGTGCGTCCACGTCACCACTCCCATCTTCACCTCCACCGCCCGCATATCCAATGCCTGCCCGCTACTGACAAACCCTCTTCATGTTGCAGTACAACTCAGCTCCGGGCAGAAGATCACGTTCATGGACACGCCGGGCCACAACGCCTTTGCTGGTACGATCACTGCTGAGGTGCGCGAGTTATATGCAGGGAGTGTGTCTCACCATGTTTTCTCGTGACACGCGCACGCAGCTATGCGACAGCGCGGCGCGGCGATGACGGACATGGTGATTCTCGTTGTGGCGGCCGACGAAGGCGTCATGCAACAGACGGAGGAGGCCATCGAAGTGACGCGCGAAGCCAACGTGCCGCTGCTCGTCGCTATCAACAAGATCGAAAAGGAGGGAGCCAACCCGAGCAAAGTGCGTTTTAAGCTCTCCATTCTCCTTCTTTTGCTTCTTCTGACCGTTTGCCTCTGTACCGCACGCATTGTGTCGTGCGCGTCGTGTGCGATCATTTCTTGGCTGCAGGTCAAGAGACAGTTGCTGCAGCACGGAGTGATATTGGAGGAGTTTGGCGGAGATGTACAGTGCGTGGAGCTGTCCGCGTCCACCGGCAAGAATCTGGACGAACTCACAGACGCCATCCTGCTCCAAGCCGAGATGCTCGATCTGCGTGCTGATCCCAACGGCCCCGCCGAATCCGTCGTCATCGAATCTAAAATCGACAAGGTACATTCCTACTCATGCGTATGCACCATGTGTCATGTGCTTAACTGCGCCGTGGTGCTTCAGGGACGTGGTGTGGTGGGCACCGTGCTGGTCAAGCAGGGCCAGCTGAAGCTCAACAACTTCTTCGTCGCCGGAGGCACGTGGGGCCGCGTACGGGGGCTCACCGACTGGCTGGGTCGGTCCACTACCAAAGCCGATCCCTCCACACCCGTTGAAGTCATTGGCTTCAAGACCAAGGTGTGCTGTCGCCTTAGCTCTCTCTCTCTCTCTCTCTCTGTGTGTGTGTGTGTGTGGTAGCGTGCATAAGTGGTCGGCCTAATATCTGTCACTCCGTCGTGTGATGGTAGACCCTCCCCGACCCGGGTGACGATCTGGTGGTGGTGATGGGCGAGGAGCAAGCCAAGCAGATTCTCGATTACCGAAAGGAGCGGCTGCACGCCAAGGAGGCCCTGACGGACGTGGCCCAGGCCTCCGATCCCGCTGCTCGCGCCGCCGCGGCCAAGCAGGAAAAGGAAAATGTGCTCAACGTCGTAATCAAGGCCGATATCGGCGGCACGCTGCAAGCAGGTAACCTCCCCTCTTTAATTCCAATCTTACCGATTGCGCATGCACATGGGCTCACACACACACACACACACACACACACACACACACGACACAGTCGAGTCGACGATCAGCCAGTTCCCGCAGGATGAGGTGAAGCTGCGTATCATCAAGTCGGCCGTGGGCGACATCTCGACGACCGACATTGGGCTGGCCAAGGACACCGGCGCCATCGTGTTCGGCTTCAACGTGCCGCCCATGAACAGCGTGCTCGAGCTCGCGCGCCTAGAGAAGGTCGACATCAACAACTACAGCATCATCTACCAGCTGGCCGACGACATCAAGAAGCGGCTCGAGAGCATGCTGGCCCCGCGCGAGGTCGAGGAGGAGGTCGGCCGCGGCGATGTACTATCGGTCTTCTCTGTCACCATGCCCAACAGGGAACAGCACAACGTCGCCGGCCTGCGCGTCGTGCGCGGCGCGCTCGACTCGCGGCTCCGCGTGCGGCTGCTGCGACGCAACAAGAGCGTCGACGCCGACCAAGAGTACGCGGCGCTCTACGACGGCCCGATCGAGTCGCTCAAGAAGTTCAAGGACGACGTCACCCTGGCCAAGAAGGGCGACGAGTGCGGTCTGGCGCTGCCCAAGTGGAACGACCTCCGACCAGGCGACATCATCTCCTGCTATCGCATGAAGCAGGTGCCCCGCAAGTTTGGCGATCCCAAGTGAGCGCGCGCCGTGCCGTGCCGTGCGTGAGCTCCATCCATCATCTGGTCACCGCCTTCTTGCATTACAATGACGCGCTCTTCTTCTTTTTGACTTTTGGAGTTGGCTACATGGAGGGGTAGGAGGCCAAGGTGGCAATGCCGCATTGGTTGTTCTTGTCCCTGCTCATCTTGATGTAACCGTCCATGCCCCACGCTGCCACCACACACACGACACACGACACACACGACACACGACACACGACCGTGTCAGCAATCACAATGATGTTTTGTGGTTAGGTGGTGGCGGCATACTCTGTCCCCAGGAGTTCTTCACCAGCCAGTAGGCCTGGCCCCGCTCCACGCCCCAGCCCACGACCAACACCCCGTGGTTCAGCTCCGTCGACGAGCACTCGGGCTGGGCGCGCGTACGAGTGAGTCGAAGGGCGAACGAAACGCGACAGATATGGGGAAGGTGCACACCTCGTTGTACACGCCCTTGGAGTAGAACTGGAAGCTGGGGCGTCCAGCGTCGATGCCCACGCTAACCGGCTGGCGTGCGGCTGCGACCAACAGCGCCTTCTCGTCGCCCTTGGGCAGGTCGCCATAGCTCTTCAGCGTTCCTCCCCTACACCCGCACACCACACGCAAACGACACAAACACAAACACAACACAAACACAAACACAAACACAACACAACACACACACGACACAATGCAGGTGAACGATCGTCATGCGCTCTCACATTGAGCACAGGTCGTCGTACACTGTCTTGGGGTTGAAGCGGCACTGGCCGTCGGCGGCCACGTAGGGGTAGCTGGCCTCGGAGTCGATGCCCTTGCTGTCGATGATGTAGCGGAACGCGTTGTCCATGAACCCGCCATTGCAGCCGTAGTTATCGTAGGCCGCCGTCGCGCAATCAACTGACGTCCCCCGCACGCACGCACGCACATCAGGTCAGCCAAGTGCACCTAAGGTGCTGAGTCCAGGACAGCCAGAGTCCCGTCTCACCCAAGTTCTGCTCGGAGAGCGGCACGAGCCGGCTGGTGGTGATGGCGTTGATTCCCTCGGTCGAGCCGGTCGTCGAGAAGGCCCAGCACGAGCTGAGTGGCGCAGGTCGATCTACGAGTGAGCACATGAAGCGGGGGGCGAACTTCGTGGTCGGAGGTTGAGGGACGCACCCGCACATGCCCTGGTCCTTGACCCGGGAAACGACGCCCTTCTGGCGCCAGTCGCCCGACTCTGGTATGCCCGCCGTGTTGGCCCCAAGCCCCCGTCGCTCCACCTTTTCGATCGCCTTCGGCCCACTGAAGACATGCAGCCCATTGTACAACCTGCCACACGACATCACACCACCACGAATCAGACCACTTTCATTCTCTTCTTATTTATCATCGTCTTCTCCTTCATCTTCTTCTTGTTCTGCGGTGGAAGGTGGTCGGGGCACCTGTTGAACTCGTCGGAGGTGAGGTCTCCGAATTGGTTCATGGCGACGTTGAAGGACGACGTGTTGGCGTGCTTCCTGTTCCAGTGATTGATCCACCGATTGTTGGTCCTGCGCACCGAGGCCACACCACCACCACGACCACCACGACCACCACGTCGTGCGAAGAAGGTCAGGTCTCGCACGTTCAACGCCCACGACAGACGACGACGACGAGGAGGAGGAGAGAGAGAGAGAGAGAGCAGGACGTCACTTCCAGATCTCGAAGCGCGGGAGGAAGTGGTCGTGGTGATAGGACTTGCGGTGGACCCGCATCCACTCGGTGAAGGCCCGCTGCTCCTCCAGCTCCACGTCGCGAGGATTGGGCGCGGGCTGGCGCGGGTGGAGATGATGGTGATGATGGTGGTGGTGATGGTGGTCATCGACCTCATCGTCCTCCGCCGCCTCCTTCGCCGCCAGCAGCAGCTTGTGTGCTCTGTCGTTGGTGGTGTGCTTGTGGTGGGCGGGCCGAATGTGGCCCAGCAGACCTTGGGCCGCACACGGGCCGACCACCAAGGCCAGGGCCACGGCCACGATCAGGCAGCACGCCCCCAGCCCAACCACCATTCCACTCGTCGCGTGCCTCATTGTCTCGTCTCTCGTCTCGGCTTTGTCTGAGGTCGAGTGTGTGTGTGTTGTACAGTGGCTGATGCTTGCTTGGCTCGAGTTGTGGCTTGAAGAGAATGATGAGTTTGGTCGAAGCGCGCTTTCTCTCTTTCACGCGAAGAAGGACTGGTGACATCGACCAACGTTTGGGGTGAGCTGAAGCGGTGGTGAGGTGTGCAGGTACTGTCTTGGCTCACCTCCCCGCAGCATGGGTACCATCACCCGAAAATTCACAGCCGCGTGGCCCTGGTCAACACAGCACGGTACCATCAACCACGTTAGCTGCAGCCCACAAAATGTTGGCAACAAATTGTGGTTCGTGAGTGCAATGAGGTTATCGAATTGATGGTCGCCATCCACCATTCACTGGATTTTCATCGAAATTCCAGTAATGTTTGTGTGTTGGATATCTTTATTTTCTATTTTCCCGGTGGGACCCGGGAAGAAGACAATAAACGAAGCAAAGAGGAGGCATGGCAGAGAAGGTGCATCGAGTGGCGGTGGTGGGCGGCGGCATATCGGGGCTCGCGGCCTGTCGCTTCGTACAGAAGCGGCTGCAGGACAGTATCGGCGGCAGCAAGCGCATCATCTTCATCGAGCAAGGACAGCGGCTGGGCGGCTGGCTGCACTCCCTACGCACGCCCGAGGGCTTCGTCTTCGAGGCCGGACCCTCCAGGTACCCCGCTTTATTTATTTGTTACTTATTATTTGATTTGATTTCTTCCTTCGATTATTTTGTTGATTTATTTGTTTCTCTTTTTTTTTCGTACGGTGGGAAAGCATTCGTACGGTGGGAAGCAAGGGGCGGGCTACGCTGCGTCTGGTGGACGAGCTGGGCCTCCGACAGCACGTGGTGCCCTGTTCTTCGCTGGCCATCAAGAACCGGTACGCCCCACAGTGTGGTGTGTGTGCGGTGTGTGTTGTGCGTGTGCGGTGTGTGCGGTGTGTGTGTGTGTGTGTGTGTGTGCGGCGAGTGCGGCGCGTTGACTGTTGATCAGGTACCTGTACACGAACGGGAGCCTGCTGCGCCTGCCCAACCACCCGCTCAAGGTGCTGGGCTCCCCGCTCATGCGCAGCGCCGTGTTCGCCTTCCTGCGCGAATGGACCGTGCCCCGATCCCAGCAACCTGGTACTCCACTCAGCTCACACTCACACTTCCCGCCCACGCACACGACTCACGCGTGTCGTTGGTCGTGTCGTGTCGCGTGACCGATGGTCAGATGAATCCATCCACTCGTTCTTCACGCGTCGGTTTTCCCCCGTGGTGGCCGACACCCTCACCGACGCCCTGAGCATCGGTACCACTCGTGCACTTGCCCTCGTGTGTGCGTGCGTGTGTACGTGTGCGGTGTGCGGTGTGCGTGTGTTGTCTGACGGCGATACCCAGGCATTTTTGGTGGTCGGTCGCAAAGCCTGTCGATCAAGTCCTGCTTCCCGTTCCTGCACGAATACGAACAAAAGTACGGCTCGATCGGGCTCGGCATGCTGCGCGAGATGATGGCCTCGCGATCAGGGCAGCAAAAGAACGAAAAGAACCAGAACACGAAATCAACAAAGAACGAAGCGGCGGCGGTGGAGGAGGAGACGGACGAGGAGTACCTCTCGCCGGCCGTTCAAGAGATGCAGAAGATGAAGGTCTACTCCTTCCGCGAGGGCGTCCAGACCCTGTCGCGCGCTCTGGAGGAGAAGATCCGGGAAGACCAGCACACTGACATTCTCCTCAACACCGCCGTCGAGCGCATGGACCAGGTGCACACCTGTTATCATTTATTATCATTTATATTCATTATCTTATTGTATTTGTATTTAACCCGAATTAATTGTTGGCTGGGCTTCAGGAGCGGGATGGCACGATGTCGCTCAGCCTGGGGCACGGCATGACGGTGCGAGCGGAGAAGGTCATCTCCGCTCTGCCCTCCTACGCACTCGCCCACTGCCTGCACCGTCACCCGACCCTCGAGAACGACATGCTCAAGATTCCCTTCGCGTCGCTGGCGCTCGTGCACCTCGCCTACACGGTGCGCGTGCCCTTCCCACTGTGCGCTGGCTGACCGCTCGATACTCACAAACACGCACGCACGACACACGACACACACGACACATGACACGACACACACAGGAACCGCTGCTCCCGGAGGGTGTGGAAGGGTTCGGCTATCTCGTGCCCGCGATGGAGAAGCAGCCCATCCTCGGCGTGCAGTTCAACTCCTCCGCATTCCCCCAGCAGGATCCCCGGGTGCGTGTGCGGTCGTGCGTGTGTGCAAGTGCGGTGGTGGTGGTGGCACGCGCGCGCTCACAATGTCGATCGCCCACAGCCCGGCTGCACGCGGTTCACGGTGATGATGCGGGTGGAGAAGGGCCAAGAGAATCGCACCAAGGACGAGTGGCAGGCCATCGCGCTGGATAGCCTGCAGCGCCACCTCCGGCTGCCGCCGGCCAAGACCGCCGCCCTGGCCTCGCCGGCGCGGGTCAACGTGAGCGTCGACCTCAACGCCATCCCGCAGTACGTCGTGGGCCACGCGGCGCTGGTCGACTCCATCCGCGGCGACCTGCAGCGCGACTTTCCCTCGCTCCACCTCGTGGGCAACTCCTGGGGCGGCGTCGGCGTCAACGATTGCGTGGAGAACGCCTGGCGGACCGTGCATCGCCTCCAGCTCTGAGCGGGGGGTTCTCTATGTGGCCCACATGATGCTATGCTCTGGTGGTGTTTCAATACGTTGGCAGCATAAATTAAATACATACATGCCCCCCGCACCAGGTGTTGGCTGCTCTCGTCTCTCTCTCGTCTCTCTCTCGTCTCTCTCTCTCTCTCTCTTTCTCTTGCTTCTAAGTGTGGACGTTCACTCGTTCTCTTGGTGATGGTGGTGATGTGTTCGTCGTCAAAACCTGCGCCATGTGCAGCGCGTGTGCGCTGGCTCACTGTGGTGTCGGAGGGGGGAAGAGTGGCAGAGGGAGGGGGGGCGATGTGAGTTGTGTTCAGGCGACGCGGAGGAGGGAAGAAGAGGCGTGGTATAGGACACGTACGACGTTGTTCATGTTCTTCCTCTTCCGCTCCACCTTGGAGGCCAGCACGTCGAGGTCGTTCACGTAGTCGTCCAGTCCCGCGGGCGTCTCCGTCGTGCGCCTGTCACCAAACAGCAGCGTATGTCGTGTGATGGGTGAGCGCGTGTCGTGCGCACACGCGTGTGCGGTGCGGAGGTACCGCGAGGAGAAGATCTTGGAGAGCGATGGGAAGCCGAAGCCTGCAGCGCCCGGGGCGACGTTGCCGGCCGCGCCGCCGCTCGAGCGAGTACTGCCGCCGTTGCCGCTTCCGCCGCCGCTGGTGCTGCTGGCGGTACTGCTGCCACCACTGCTGCCGCCGCTGTTGCTGCCGCTGCCGCGCTCCAGCAGAGGCCGCTCGCCGTGCTTGCCCGCCGCTCGATTCCGCCGGCCTTCGAAGCCGTTCGGCTGCTCCTCCATCTCTTCCTCTTCGAGCAGTGTGTTCTACACGACACACAGCTCGCGCAGTCAGTGCGTGTGTCGCCTGGTGATCTGCTGCGCGGAAGGGGGGGGGGGTACCTTGGCACCGGGTCCGTCACGCCGCCGGCGAGGGCTGAGCGCCGTGGGCATGTAGTTGCGCTCCGTGGCCTCCTGCTTGGCCATGCGCTCCCTCTTGCTGCGTTCTGTACCAGCGTCGAGTGACGGTGTGAGGTCCAGTGTGTGCAGTGTCTTGTGTCGTGTCGTAAGGTGGTGGCGGCCATATATACCTCGTCGCAGGATCTCGCCGCCCTCCTCGATGGTCTCGTCGTTCATGCTCTCCGAAAACTGGAAGCGCTTGATGCGAAGCAGGGACGCGATGCGGGAGTACAGATTGAAGAGCGTGAAGAGGACCTGCCACAGCGCCAGCAAAAGCAACGCAACGCACGATGAGCCTAGCCACAGTCGTCGCGGGAGGTGGGGGAGGAGACGGTGTGTTAACGTACCACGACGGCAAGCATGATGGGCACGTAGGTGTTGAAGGTGCCGCCGAGGATGGGCACCACCGCCATGTTGCCCATGAGCTGCGCAGCAAAAAATGACGATTAATAACTTTAACGAACAAGAACGAAATGCGAGAAACCAGAGAAAGAGAGCGAAGAGGAGAGGGGGATGTGGGGGGGGAGAATGGAAAACGAACCTTCCAAAAGGCGGTGTCGGGGTTGTGGATCATGGCCAGGTAGTTGTGGGCCAGCGGAGGGATCAAACGCCCGAGATACCTGGGACACCACCAACGATGCGCCGTAAGTTCACTCCGGCGGTCTTTGAGCTGTGGCGCGGTTGCGGTTGCGGTTGCAGTTGTGGGTGGAGAGATGACGTACAGGGCGCAGAACATGAGGGAGGAGGGATCGGTCTGCTGGTGCGGAATGAGGCGGTAGAAGTTGAACAGACGCAGGCGGAACAGCGACCAGTACACGCAGATGGCCATGTACGTGATCGACAGGAATATGAACAGCTGTGGTTTGGGGAGGGGAGAGCACATGCACAATGTTAGACCTGCGGTCGTGTGCGATGCCGCGCGTGTGTGTGTGTGTGTGTGTGTGTGTGTGTGTGTGTGTGTGTGTGTGTTGCGCGTGCGGTAGTGTGTGCGCACGCACCTGGCAAGCCAGATTGGAGAGGCCGTTGGCGTGGATGAGGATAGACCAGATGGACAGATCGATGCCGGACGGCTTATCCTCGGTGACGCTGTTGGGGTCGGGGTCGTGTCGCGAGAAGAAGGTGACCTCGGACCAGAGCACCGTGGCGGCCATCAGCACGCACAGGAACGACGCCAGCCGAAGCGCAAACGACTCCAGCCATACGCGCCACAGCCACTCTGATCACCGCGTCGTTCGCCACACCGTCACGCCGTGAGCTAGACCGAAGTGCAGCGGCGTGTTGCGTGTGTTGCGTGTTGGGTGTGGTACCACAGAAATGGACAAACTTGGCGCCTCTGCCGGAATAGGGCGTCTTGAAGCTCCACTCGATGGCACTAAAAGAGGGCGAGACGGACGCGGCATCAGTAGGACGCAAAGCAGACGTAGTGGTGGTGGCGCCGCAAGTGGGGATGGTGCGTACTAGGTGCCGCTTTGCTGTTGGGCGCGCAGGATGTCCTCGGTCTGGAAGGCGCTATTGAGCAGCTCCTTGTAGAGGCACTGGTTGCGCCGAGCGACGTGGGCAGCCCACTGGACCTCCGAGCTCAGCTTGACCAGGTTGCCGTAGGTGACATCCATGTCGCTCTCGCCGTGGTAAATATCAAAATATTCCTTGGGGCACTGTCATGCACACATTCGTAACATTCCAAGAGGCCAGTTGAGCCGTTAGTTGCGGACCGTGTTTTTCTTTAATAATTAAGAAATTAAGAATAAAATATGGAGAGAGGGCCAGCGTGCCTTTTCGATGATGGACGCCACGTACTGGTGCCAGGGATCGCCCTCTGGTGTCTGCTCTTCGAACTTCTTGACTGTCTGTTTGTTGTGTGTGAGGTGGTGCGGGTGTACGCGGTTAAGTCTTACGTCTGGTCGAAAGCGGCTGCACCAGATCTTGAAGTGTGTGAAAGAGAGAGAGAGAGAGAGAGGCGAGGCCAAACCTTGAGGATCTTCTCCAGCTTCTCCTGCGAGTTGAGCAGCTCGTCGTGAAGCTCGACGGCCTTGAACTGGTAGAACTTCAGCATTTGATGACGGCTCGCCTGCAGAGTGGCATGGGTTGGGTCAGCAATTTATGTCGGATCATCTCAAAGTCATTTTAATATATTTCTATATAGATATAGATATACATTAAAATAGAACACGTAATAAAGGAATAAAGAAAACGTAATCCAACAAAACGCAGAAGAAGAAGAAGAAGAAGAAGAAGAGGTGGGAGCTCCGGGGCGAGTGAGTTTGGGTACGTGCCTGGTACCAGATCTTGCGCGGGATCTCGACGAGGCCGTAGCCCAGGAAGAGGATGACCAGCAGCAGACCCCACGCGTTGGCCGCTGCGATACCGATACCCATCATACCGTAGCTGTGGTGACAAGCAACAATATTACACGGTGAGCTTGTGTTGTGGTGCCTGTGTGCGTGCTGTGGTGATGTGCGTGTGCGTGTGCGTGTGCGTGTGCGTGTGCGTGTGCGTGTGCGTGTGCGTGTG
>CDFE01062597.1:105965-178777 GCA_000826465.1 Acanthamoeba mauritaniensis | reverse complement strand
TGTGCGTGTGCGTGTGCGTGTGCGTGTGCGTGTGCGTGTGCGTGTGCGTGTGCGTGTGCCGCACCCGTCAAGTCGATTCTTGGCAGCGATGATGACGAGGAGCACGAGGAGGATCGCGCCGGCGATGCCGTAGAAGAGCAAATTCTCGACGATGGCCGTCTTGAGCTTCTCCAGCACGCTGAAGCCTCCGGCCAGCGCGTACGACTGCAGGATCGGATAGACCGTCCTGCGTGCCCCACCGGCATCGAACGAGAGTGTAAGACACAACACGCACGACACACGACACACGACACACGACACACACGACACACGGTTTTGAGGCGGTACGCACCAGCACATGCAGTAGGTGACCCAGTACACGACCCGCCAGACGATGAGCAGAGTCTCTTCGTCGAGGTAGGTGAAGGGCTTCTCGCAATCCTTCGCCGACAATTCCTCGCATGTGTTGTACATGCTCTGCATTGGCACGCACAGATGTTCGGCAACAGCGCATAAATTTTTGATTAAAGGATGAGATGAGATTTGCGGGGGGGGAGTAGAGGGGTACCGATGACACGTCGATGGGAATCAGGAAAACGATGCAGAAGGAGAGATAGAATCCCGTGAGGACTGTGATGGGCACCCACACGGGGTGTGATGTGAAGGAGGCATAGTGGTTGTAGACCAAGAGGGTCAAAATGGCGATCAGCAGAGCCACGATGACGAACGGAAGCCACATTTCTTCCAAGTAAAGAAATGGAGACAATCAAGCTCCTCCACACGCAGCTGCCCCTGCCCGCAGCACGATGAATCCTTGGATTCTTTTCTTTCTCTAAATCACTTGATCGATTCTCGATGCTTGCGTGGCATCAAGAGGCGAAGAAGCGCTGGAATGTCCTAACCTCCTAACTCCGATTGTAAGAATGTCCCGATGACCGTTGGTTGGTCAAAAAATATCCGTTGCGAACGAACCCGGTTCTCAAGCAGAGTGTACTCAGTGCGGAGAGCGAGGAAGAAGAACTTCGGTTGGCCGGTTTGATCTACTCGCTCGCCTTCCTCTTCTCGCCGACGGCGGCTTCATCGTCCTCGTCGGCCTCGTTGTCGCCCGCCTCTGTGGTCACATCCTCATTGCCCTCTTCGTTCCTCCTCTTCTTGGCGACGTGCGCCTCGTCCTCTTCGCCTTCGTCACCCTCGCCTTCTCCCTCCTGTTCGCCTTCGCCGTCCTCTTCCTCCTCCTCTTCTTCGCCGTCGTCTTCGTCGCCCACGAGCTCGGCGGCCTCCATCTCGGCCTCCATCTCGTCCTCGGTCCGCAGCTGACCCAGGAAACCAGTGAACGAGTCCGCCAGGAAGATCGTCTTCATCTTGCCTGCACAACAACGACGACGATGACGACGACACCAACGACATTGTCGTATCGAGTCAGGCTTCACTTTGACACGCGGCAGAATGTATGGGAGACTGGTGTGCGCGTGCGGCTTGCCCCCGCACCTTCGTCGTCTTCTTCGGCCTCGTGGTCGAGAAACACGACGTAGGGACCCGTGGCTCCCTCGACCTTGCCCACCACGCGGTAGTCGAACGCGACATATCCACCGCCTGAGCCATCGCGATGCCCGAACGGTCAGCGAAGAAGGGCAGCGCCGGAGCCAGACGAGGGAGTGAGTCGTGGCGATGATGGTGGTGGGTCGTGGTGATGATAGTGATGGTGGTGGTGGTGGGTTGTACCAGGATCTTCGCCGATGGGAACGACACCCTCGGGCAGTCTGTCCTGGAGCAGGTCGTGCATGGCCACGACGTGGTACTGCGCGTGGTCGGCGTCCTCGGGCACGAAATGGAAGAGCGTGCTGAGCGAGGTGGCGTCATAGGCCTCGCTTTCGGCGCTGAAGAACTTGAAGATGGCGGGCGTGGCCGTCTGGCCCTGGTGCTCCGTCACCACCGCCTTGTAGTCGGCCGGGAACGTAACCTGCACATTTAGAAATAATACGGTTAATAAAAATAACATGTTGATTTTTTATATTATATTGCATACATAAATATTATACATTGTAATTATAAATTATAGAGATCGGAGTGTTGATTGAAACGAAGATCAATTTGCCAAGATATCTTTGGGGGGGGGTAAGAGTACGTTGAGCTTGGCCTCGGCGGCTTGGATGTCGCTGTTGCTGGCGACCTTGGGCTCCTCCCAGAGGTAGTTCTGCCAGGTGATCACCCTCGGACCCTCCCCTTCGAGCGCAGACGGAACCACTGTCGTCTTCGCGGCCACGGCCGGCGGTGGCACCGACGCGGCGAACGTGAGCTCGGGGAAACCTTCAGGCGTGGCCATCTTGAAGCTGTCGATGGAGGTGGAAGGAGAGCCGTTGGAGTGTTTCAATACTTCGAAATTACTTACGAAACAGTTTGGATTTGATTTCAATTGCATGTAATTTTGATTTATTTTCTTTTTGTTCCGGCTTTCTTCTTGTTGTGCGAGGGCTCGGAGACGACGTTGCGATTAGACCTCCAATCCGATTTGCCCAAGAGAGTGCAGCCCCTCCATCGTTTCGCAAAAAAAGATCTCCCCTTGCCATGAGCTTGCTGCCGACCATTACCGATGAAGACAACGTCGAAATCTTCGAGGAGGAAGATGACGGCGAAGATGACCTGATGTTGGGACCCGCCAGCGATGAAGAGGAGGAGGAAGAAGAGGCGGACGGAGAGACTCCCAAGGTACGACTTTCAATCTATTCAATTCACGTCAGCGCCCTACAAAATCGCGATTTCCCATTTTTGTAGTGCATTAAATCGACTTAATTTATTCTCGCTGATGTTTATATGTGTGCAACCCATCCCCTTCTTCCTTCGCGCCCCCCTCTTGTGCAGAAGGTAAAGAAGAAGGCGAAGAAGGCCAGCAAGCTCGACTTCGACTTCTCCGGCGACACCAGAGAGGGCGAGCGGCCGTGGGACTTCACGTGGGCGCTGCAGAACACACTCGAGAAGAACTACGACGTACCCATTCCGCTCTCTCTCTCTCTCTCTACGCGTGTGTCGTGTGTCGTGTGTCGTGGCGTGTGCGTGTCATTTGTAGTGTCATGTGCGGCGTGTGTGTCGCTAACGCGGACGACTGGCAACTTGTGTCGCAATGCAGGAGCAAACGTCGATCGACTACAAGATCAGGAAGCAGCTGGAGAACAGGCGGAAGCGAGGTGTTGTGGACGACGACATCGACGACGAGGACGTGGAAGACGAGCAGGAGGAGGGAGTAGAGCAGCCCAAGAAAAAGAAGAACAAGAAGAACAAGAAGAAGGCGGCCAAGGAAGTCGAAAAGGAGGAGGCCGAAGAGGACGAAGAAGATGAAGAAAACGAGAACGAGGATCAGATCAAGCAGGTGACGCACAAGCCGACCAAGAAGCAAATCAAGGAGGTACGCCGATGTCCGCGCAATAGCTCCGCAGCCTTTTCCCATCGTCGCTTGTCGTCGCGCTGCACTGTGGTGTGTTGGTCGCTGATCACGTATTCGTTTCCCATCGTTCGCGCAGGCATTCTTCGAGAAGTCCGAGACCGAGGGTTACCAAGCCGAAAGCTTCCTGGTACGCACCTCACAGCCGTCGTTCGTCAGATCATGGGCTCCGCTTGCTCGGCCACTTTTGCTGAATTCACTGATGTCGGTTGTGTGTCACTTGTCCGTGTCGTGTGTGACGTCGTTGCGTGCGTTGCCACAGGATCTCCACTTGTCTCGTGCCTTGTTGAAGGCCGTGGCCAATCTCGGCTACGACCGACCCACTCCCGTGCAGTCGCAGGCGATCCCCATCGCGCTGCAGGGCAAGGACGTGTGCGCCAGCGCCACGACCGGCTCCGGCAAGACCGCCTCCTTCGTGCTGCCCATCCTCGAGCGCCTCATCCACAGGGACAAGCGGTACGCAAGCGCCCATGGCGTTTCCAAGGAATTAGTGGAATTAATGAGTGCCATCGTGTTGCATTGATGGTCAACAGTATCATGGCCACGCGAGTCGTCATCCTTACGCCCACGCGCGAGTTGGCGATTCAGTGTCACTCCGTGATTGAGAAGCTGGCCAAGTTCACCGATATTACGTACGAGAAGCATTCTCTCTCTCTCTCTCGTGGTGTGTGTGTGTGTGGTGTCGAACAGATGTTGGGTCTGACGTTGGCTTCTCCGCGCCTCGTTTCACTGCAGGGCCTGTCTGGTCGTGGGCGGTCTGTCGAACAAGGTGCAGGAGGCCGCGCTCCGCAGGCACCCCGACATCGTGGTGGCCACGCCCGGTCGTATTATCGATCATTTGAGGAATGCGCAGTCGTTCACCCTGGAGACGGTCGACATCCTCGTGCTCGACGAAGCCGATCGACTGCTGTCGCTGGGATTCGCCGACGAGCTGGAGCAGATCATCAAGTTCTGCCCCCAGAACCGCCAGACCCTTCTCTTCTCCGCCACCATGACCGAAGAGGTGCGCACCTCGCTCCTTCCATCCTCTGTCTCAACCAGCGCTGACCCGCACACATTGTGCATGTGTCGTGTCACAGGTGGACCGTCTGGCCTCGCTTTCGCTGAACCGGCCGGTGCGTGTGCGCCTGGACCCGAACATGCGGGTGGCCAGCGGCATTCAGCAGGAGTTCATCAAGATCAAGGAGGCTCGCGAATTCGACCGCGATGCCATGCTCCTCGGTACCTACGCCCTCCCGCTCTCGCCGTTCAATGCAATGCTCACCTACATTTCTCACATTTTGTCTTTTCTCCTTCAGCGCTCTGCACGCGTTCGTTCAAGAAGCGGGTGCTGATCTTCTTCCGCGCCAAGAAGGAGGCCCACAGGCTCAAGGTGATCTTCGGTCTCGCCGGGCTCAAGGCCGCCGAGTTGCACGGCAATCTTTCCCAGAACCAGGTCTGGCGCCGACCGCTCTTGATATCAACGCGCGCGCACCACGGCATGCACGGCCGTGCGTTCCGTAGTTAACGTCGAAATTGCTGGTGCGGTGCAGCGTCTTGAGGCGTTGGAGAGGTTCAGGGACGGCAGCTTCGACTACCTGTTGGCCACAGACCTCGCCGCCCGTGGTCTCGACATCCTGGGTATCGAAACGGTACGCCCCAACAACAAGCTTCCTCTGTTGGTGCGTGCGTGCGTGCGGCTAACCAAGGCGCCCACCATACTGTGTCTAGATCATCAACTACAACATGGCCCGCACCGTTGAGGCGTACATCCACCGCGTAGGCCGAACCGCCCGTTGGGGACACTCCGGTACGCACCTCATCGCGCGTTGGACATAGCACCACAGTAACTCACACACAATGGTGCGGGGATGCCACACCAGGCAAGTCGGTCACGTTCATCAGCGAGCAGGACAGGAAGGTGTTCAAGGAGATCATGAAGAGCACCAACCAGAAGGTCTCCAACCGCGTCATTCCGCCCAAGGTACTCCTCCATTCACTCCCCTGCACAGACTAGACTCGACGCAAGACCTGGCTGACGCCTCCGCGTGGTCCAGATCATCGATCAATGGCGAGAGAAGATCGACGGCATGAAGGGCGACATCAGCCAGATCTTCGCCATGGAGTACGAGGAGAAGCAGCTGCGTTTGACGCAGATGGAGGCCAGCAAGACGCAGAACATGATCGAGCACCACGATGAGATCATGTCCCGTCCTCCGCGCACCTGGTTCCAAACCAAGGAGCAGCGAGACCTCGCCAAGGGTTCGTTTCTCCCCCCCCCTTCATTTCCTCTCGCGTTTCATGCAACTCATGACACACACGACACGCACGCGCCGCACAACACACACGACACAACACAGAGCGTGGAGAGTATGAGGAGTTCGGCACTGATGAGGAAATGGAGGCGGGAGAGGGCCGTCGCGACAGCCGGGGCGGCAACAAGAAGGGCGGCCGTGCGGGCAACACCAAGGCCGACAAAAAGAACCAGCTCAAGATCCGACGGGACGAGTTCTCGGGCCTCAACCGGGTGCAGAAGCGGCGCAAGCTGCAGGAGAAGGCCATCAAGAAGTGGGCCGGCGAGGAGGAGATGGAGAAGCAGGCCAAGCAGTCCATCTCTGCGCGCCAGGCCAAGAAGGCCGACCGCGACCGTCGCAGCGGCAAGTTCGTGCCGCCGCCCGAGAACGCCGGCAAGCGCGGCAAGAAGCGCGCGCGAAGCGACGACGGCGGCGCGCCCGCGGGCGGCGGCGGCGGTTCGCGCTTCGAGTCGGACATGACGCAGCCCAAGAAGAAGCCGAAGGCGGCAGGGTCGGCCTTCGACGGCGAGAAGGGCGGCAAGGGCGGAAAGGGCGGGGCCGCCGACGGCGAGAAGAAGCACCTGGGCAAGAAGCGCGGCAACAAGGCCTTCAAGTCCAAGAAGAAGTTCCAGCGGAGGAAGTGATCATCCCCCACGTTCACCACCAAGCAAGTTGTTTTTTTTGTTTAACAAAAAACATGCACAGTGAAGTCGTTGAAGCCTCTTCCTCGGCTCATGTAGTTCAGGTCGGAGTTGAACTCACTCAATGCCACGTGCACTTGGCCCAGGAAAGAGGAGCGGAACCAGCAGCGTAACCTTCATCGGCCGTTGCCGGCACATGGCCATGAGGCGCCCGAGCACGGCGTCGAAGTGTCCGCCCGTGCATGGGTATAAAAGCAGAGGTCTTGCGCACTCGCATGCAGTATCACTCTCTCGTCGTCGCCTGCAACCAAACCAAACCAAAGCTCATCTCATCACGACCGATCTCTGCAACATGCGCTTCGTAGCCTTCGTCTTGCTTGTGTTGGCCGCGCTCTGCGGTACCGCTGCCTCCCACCTCACGCGTGACCTGCCAAGGTTTGGTTGGTGTTGATGCATGTGTCGGTTGGGTGGGATGGTTGGGTGGTTGGCGACGATGATGTCCAGTGGCGGCCAGGGCCAATGATTGCATCATGTCCAAGTGCCCGCATGAACTCGACGCCTGCATCAACGACGCCACCTGCGCCGCCTCCCTCGAGTGCTCCGTGGCCTGCGAGGACTCCGCTTGCACCCAGGAGTGCGCCCACAAGGCGTACCGTTCCTCTTCCCTTCTCCTCCTGGCGCCTTCGCTCCCAGTCACCGCTCACACCGCACACGCACCACCGCACACACGCACACACGCACACACGCACACACGCACACACGCACACACGCACACAGGAGCTGCAATGATGCGTTCAAGAACATGACGGCCTGCGCCTCGCAGTGCCTGCCCGAAGTGCACGCCCAGGTGCTGGACCTCATCGCCGAGGAGGAGGCCGAGGAGACTCTGGAAGACGAGCTGCTGTGGGCGTCCAAGTCCAAGTGCAAGTTCCTCAAGAAGGCCAAGTGCGCCGTCAAGGTCGCCGCCGCCATCAAGCAGTGCAGCCACGACATCCCCTGCATCATCCAGAAGCTCAAGAGCTGCGCCAAGTGGTACGTGCCTATGCTCCTCGCGCGCGTGTGCGGTGTGTGTGCGTGTGCGGTGTGTGTGTGTGTGTGTGTGTGGTATATACTCACGAGTGTGTGCGCACACAGCTTCTGCTCGATGGTCAAGTGCAAGGGTCCCTGCAAGCACATCTGCTGATGAGCCTGCACACCACCATACCACTCCTCCTCTCATGTGTACCATTCGCTTTTAGAGAAGAAGAAGAAGAAGAAGACGACGACTCGTCGTCATCTCTTGTTGTTTCGTTTTCACGCCCTTCGCCTACTTGCCTACTTGATCGTCTCGCTCTCCTTCTGCTCCTGGGCTGATGTTGATGGCGGTTGGCCTTGGTTGAGTTGTTGCTGGTAGCGCGCCTCGAGCTGCTGGAGCACGCGCTCGGCCCGCGTTGGCTCGGGGATGTCGCCCCGCTCGCTCTTCTCGCGCAGCTGGCGCTGCACCTCGGCTCCAACCTCCTGCCACGAGTTCTGCCAGTCCGGCGCCGACGAGGTGGCCACCACGGCCTCATCTAGATCGTGCCTGAGTCAGCATCGATGGTGCTATACACGTTCGCATCTTTTGTCATGATGAAGAAGAGAGCAAGTAGTACAAAATCCGGATTGAATCATGGCAAATTCGAGCAGGCCGCCAGCTGCAAACGAGATGAGTCCCAGCTTGGCAAACCATCGCGGACCAAACGCGCGCTTCCCTGCTCCTGCCGCATTCTGCATCTTCTCGTCCTTCGCCGGCGCTGATCACGTTGCGATTACAATCGATTTGCTTTTGTTTGAAGAACGTTTCTTTCACTCATTTCAAAACATGTTTCGAAATCGTTTTGTTTCTTAGAAGTTCTGTTCAGGCGTGTTGTTGCTGGTTGCTGCTGCTCATGGCGGCGATGAGGTTGAGCGCCGAGCCGGCCTTGAACCAGGCGATCTGGCCCGGGTTGAGCGTGTGCTGGAGCGTCACCTCGAAGCTCTCCTCCTGTCCGCCACCGGCGGCGGCTCGTCGCGTCACCTTGGCCCGAAGCGGCTTGCCTTCCTCGATCTCGCCCACGCCCTCAATCGTGATCTTGTCGCCTCCTGCAATCCCCACCCCCATGAGCCACCGCACACGACACACGACACGACGCACACTACACACATGGCACACGCACCTGTGATCTTGTCGTAGTCGGCGGGATCGGCGAAGGTGAGCGGCAGGATTCCCTGCTTCTTGAGGTTGGTCTCATGGATGCGCGCAAAGCTCTGCAAGCGCGAAGAAGAGAAGCACAAAGGTGAGCGCCGAGCAAAAGGCAAACGCAGACGCAACACAGCTGGCGGCGGGAGGGTAGCATGCCTGGCAGATGATGGCCTGTCCGCCGAGGTAGCGGGGCTGCAGGGCGGCGTGCTCCCTCGCGCTGCCCTCGCCGTAGTTCTTGCCCGCGACCACCACCCACGGCACGCCCGCCTTCTGGTACTCGCGCGCCACATCTGCCGACCGGTTCGAGGTCAGTCCACCCGATGCGCGAGTTCAAGTCGCTCGTGCGACGACGATGGGTGGCGTACCGGGAACGGTCCCCTCCTTGCCAGTCAGCTGGCTGACCACGGCGTTGACCTTGCCGGTGTCGGCGTTGACGGCGCCGATCAGCGTGTTGTTGGCGATGTTCTCCAAGTGGCCCTTGTACTTGAGCCACGGCCCTGCCAAGGATGGCGACCGAGCGTGAGCTGAATTCTGCACACCTTTCGGCGCGCCGTTTACTTCGCACACGGCACACACGGCACACGTACCGGCAGCGGAGATGTGGTCGGTGGTGCACTTGCCCTGGACCTTGATCAACACCGCAGCGTCGCGGATGTCCTTCTCGCCCTTCGGCCAGGGCGCAAACGGTTCCTATGAAGATCGAAAACGAAATGGGCCGCGTCCACTAAATTGGAGGTCAAAAGAACGAAAGCGAAGAATGCGAAGCGGTGTACGAGGAGTTGAAGGCGGTCGCTGGTGGGCGAGACGGCGACCTCTAGGGACGCCCGCTGGTCGGCAGGCGGCGGGGCCAGGTAGGTGTCCTGGCTGCGGCCTGCATCGAATCCGGCAGCGGGGAGCGTGGCTGTTGCCTGATCGTAGCCATCCTACACGGCGCACACGACACGACACGGCACGCACGGCACCGACACGCACGACGATCAACGCATGGCCAAGAGGCAAACCGAGATGGGGAACGGGTGTTACCACGGCGTCGGGGCTCTTGAGTTTGTACTTGTTGCCCTGCGCGTCGGTGAGGTAGTCGGTGGTCGGGTTGAAGGTGAGGCTGCCGGCGAGCGACATGGCCGTCACCAGCTCGGGCGAGGCCAGGAAGTTGTGGGTGTTCGGGTTGCCGTCGTTACGCGCGGAGAAGTTGCGGTTGAACGAGGTGAGAATGCTGTTCTTCTCGCCCTTGGCGTCACTGCGCTTCCACTGGCCGATGCACGGACCGCACGCGTTCGCCAACACCAAGCCTGGTGCGTCGTTTGTTTGCTTAGAACATTACGAACACACACAATGCAGCGCATACATAAATGACACGAAACATTACCTCCAATGTCACGCAGCGCCTGCATCTGACCGTCTCGCTCAATAGTGGCTCTGATCTGTTCCGACCCTGGAGTCGGACAAGGTGAGCGTTAGCCCAAAGTGCATACACACACTACCCACGACGCACGCAACGATGGGGGCGTACCGGGAGTGACGGTGAAGACGCTCTGAGCCTTGGTGCCCTTCTCGCTGGCCTGGCGCGCGATGGCGGCGGCGCGGGACATGTCCTCGTAGGACGAGTTGGTACAGCTTCCGATCAAGCCCGCCTGTTACCCAAACATATGCGAATCAGATTGTGTGTCGCGTGTCGCGTGTCGCGTGTCGCGTGTCGTGTGTCGTGTGTCGTGTAGATTGGGATGTCGTGTGTCGCGTGTGCTTACGGAGATCTTCTCGGGCCATTGGTTCTTCTTGACGACCTCAGCGAACTGGGACAGCGGGGTGGCCAGGTCGGGCGTGAAGGGTCCGTTGATGTAGGGCTCGAGCTCGTCGAGGTTGATCTCGATCACCTCGTCGTAGTGGCAGCCTTCGTCGGCGCGCAGGTGGCCGCGGATCTCCTTGGCCGCCGTGATGGTGTCGGCAATGTCCTTGCGGCCGGTCGCGGCCAGGTAGGACAGCATCGACTCCGTCAACGGGAAGACCGATGTCGTGGCGCCCACCTCCGCACCCATGTTACAGATCGTAGCCATTCCTACGAGCATAATGGCATCAGCTAAGCCGCACACGCACACGCGCCACCACACACGTGTCGTACGCGCACCGCACACGCAAAGTCGATATGGGTGGGAATACCAGTGCAGGACAGGGTCTCGACGCCCGGACCGAAGTACTCTATGATGCTGCCGGTGCCGCCTCGGACGGTCAGCCTACCGGCCAGCTTGAGAATGACGTCCTTGGGGGACGCCCAGCCTCGCAACTTGCCCGTGAGCTTCACACCTAGCACGTTCGGCGCGCGCTGTTCGACACAATACCCACAAAACAAACATGTTAACATATTTGTGAAGAATAACGTCATAAAAATGTCACAGGGCAGTGATATACCAGTTCCCATGCCATGCCGGCCATGACATCGACAGCGTCGGCACCGCCGACACCGATCGCGATCGTTCTGGCAAGTGGTAAAGACCGACAGTGTTAGCCGCATACAACCCACTGCTGCGCGTTGGCAAGTGAAGCGACGTGACGCGAGTGTACCCGAGACCGCCAGCGTTCGGTGTGTGGCTGTCGGTACCGATCATCATCGCGCCGGGGAAGGCCTGCACTGTAGTATCAGTTTCCATTACATGAGCGCCATGGCCGTCGTGCGCGAGTGTGGTAGGTTGGCAGTGCAGTGGTAAGAGGAGCCGCGAGATGGAGAAGGGCGTACGTAGTTCTCGAGCACGATCTGGTGGATGATACCGCTGCCGGGCTTCCAGAAGCCAATGCCGTACTTCTGGGACGCCGAGGAAAGGAATTCGAATACTTCCTACAAGCGATCGAGCTCATCAGTGATTGTTCCTTAATAGTGTTGTGCAACACTATTCAATTTAATTGCGGCCAATGAGGGAAGGGCCGGCACGCACCTTGTTCGTGACTTTGGCGGATTCGAGATCCTGGGCGGCGCCGGTCTCTGCCTCGATCAGGTGGTCGCAGTGGGTGGACGTCGGCACGGCCTGTCACAATGTGCCGTGTGTGTGTGTGTGTGTGTGTGTGTGTGTGTGTGTGTTAGTTTTGAAAGTGTATGATGGCGCAGGTGGGCGAGGGAGGCAAAGGCCTTACCGTGGAGGTGAGTCCCGAGGAGATGAACTGGAGAAGGGCCATCTGCGCGGAGGCGTCCTGCATGGCCACACGATCGGGCTTGAGCTTGAGGTACGTCTTGCCCCGCTCGATGTTGGCACTCGTTGCCGGGTCCTCCAAGTGCCCGTACACGATTTTCTCTGATCATCACAGACACGCACACACGCACACACGCACACACACGGCACCACAAACCGCACACGCCACCAACACCATGAGTGAATTCGTGATGCGGTGTATGGTGGAAGGTTCGTGCACAAGTACCGGCGAGAGTGAGCGGGCGCTGCAGGAGCTTCTTGACGGTGAAGAGGTTCTCGTCAATGCGCTGGTAGGGCAGCTGCGTGTCCGGCTCCCAGCGGCTCATCGCAGCGGTCCTCTGCAGCACTCCCCGCGAAGCGCCAAAGAGCCTGCTCGCTCCCTGTGGTGGGGCATTAAGTCCGTTTTGGGCGCGTGGAAGATGTTCGAACGTCGAGATGTGATCATGATGTGGGAAGACATACCGTCATGGTCGGAAACCTGGCTGGCCCGAAGAACGTCGTGCAGGCGCGATTGGCTCTCATTCCTGTGTCCATTAATGAACAGGAATGATGAAGCGCGTTAATCGATCATTGCAGATTGAAAATCACTGCCGCATCAAAGGCCAAAAAAAAAACACTCCATCTCGCAACGCAGTCGATGCAACACTGTTCACCGTACCCGATTCAGTCCTACGATTCGAAGTCTTCTCTGCCGGGTGGACGAGGGGGCAAACACGCTGCGCTCTTGGGCCTTCCCGCCGGAATGACGGAGTTAGTAACCTAAATGAAAATAATAAAATAAACACCTCCCCGAAGCGCAAGAAGAAAAGAACGAAGACGACGCTTTCGGCGGTGCGGCTGGCGGACAGGTCCTCTCGACGTTGCTTGATGGCTTGAGGGCGACATTGAACGAGGCCATGCGGGACGGGCAGAGCACTGCACGACGTTGGGAGAACTACGGACCCTTCTTTCGAGGAGAGGAGAACATCGAGCAGGAGCCGCGGCACAAAGTGGAGCACAAACGGTGGCACGCGTGATCGAAGTTTTTCTTTGCCTCTTCCTTTTACCTTTCAGAGTTGGATGCTCTTGACCTTGATCTGGGCCAAGATGGCTTGCTTCTCGTGCTCATGGCTGACACCACACAAATGATCACGGTCAAGACGTGTAAACGGAGCGAGTGATCAATGCCGCACAAGTACCTTTCCACGATCAAGGAGATCTCCTTGGTGACAAGGGCGTCGATGATGGCGTCCCTCTTCTTCAAGTACTTCTCCACCACCTGCGCGATCTCTGCCTTCCGCTCTTCGTCGATTCTCTTGAGTTCGCTCTTCTGTTCGCCGGTTATCAACAAACAGACTGTGAGCACTCGGCGCACCGTAGCGCACACGACACGATGCGACACATCTGGCACGACACGCACGACATAACAGAAACAAAAGGAGGGACCACGCGTACGGCTCTTTCTCTTTCGCTGGTGCGGCCCTTCCCGTCCGATTTGGCGCTGCTCTCGGGGGACCGCTTGTCCTTGCTGCCGGTTCGGTGACGGGACTTCTTGTCCTTGTCCTCCTTCTTCTCCTTCTCTCTGTCCCGCTCCTTGCTCTCGCCCTCCTTTTCCTTTTCACGCGAGTGACGCGACGAACCCTTCTTGGACGACGACGACGACGTGGTGGGCGGCGGCTGGCTGCGGCTCATCCTCGCAGAGGCCTCGCCGCGCTGCGCGTGAATGAAAAGGACCTCTGGTAAGATACACCACACTAACACGAGTCGGAGACTGCTTATATATACTGAGCAGAGACGTACCGGTGAGAGCGGCTCCAATTCCTGGCTGACTGATTGCAGGCGCGAAGGCTCCTGGACAGCTAAAAGGGAGAGAGCGATAGAAAGACCGTGAATGGCAGGTATAGGGCGTGCGGAGGGTTGGTGAGCGTACGCTTTTCCTCTCGCTTCTTCTTCTTCTTTGTTAGCGTGCCCACCTTTTGCACTTGCTTCCTCTGCAACCATTACGCAATGGTGTGAGCTGGCGACGATGACGCCAATCAAAAGCACCACAACGCAGGCCAGCGCGAAGAAAGAGAGCCGCAGGAGCGTGACGCACCCTCCTCTGGTTGTTGCCGATCAGCTGGGTAATCGCGTCCACCTGGAAGAGAGAGAGAGAGAGAGAGAGAGGCGATTGAGGAAGACGATTTCGATGGGCGCAGGGTACGTGAAGCATGGACTGTACCCAGCCCTGCGCTTCCTTCTCGCTCAATTGCAGCTTCTCGGGCTGTGGCGCGAAGATGTAGGTGCGCGTGGGCACATCGACTGCACACAGGCGAGGAGCGGTGAGCACATTAAAAAAAAGGTTAAAGCAAAAAGGGAGGCAAGCTCACCCTTGAATCCAAAGATGCCCTTCTTTTTGTTGATGGCCATGAGCTCAACTGTGGCTATCATCGTAGCGGCCACGCTTCCCTTCAAGCTGAACTTGTTCTCCTTGCCCTGGCGAGGACAGAGAAACGATTGAGGCGAGAATCGCAAGATGAAACACAAACAAAACGACATGTAATAATAATCGATGTAATAATAACGCGGGCGAGGTTGGTTACCTTGGGGCTGAAGTAAGACAGGCCCGTGGGGGTAAGCACAAGCCAGCGCTTCTTCCACGTCTTCCACGGAGGAGGTCCTTGCTTGAGCACCCAGCCTTCTTTCTGCCCCAAGTGAATGAAGCAAATCGTAAACCATTTGAATTGATGAATTGAATGGGCCGAACATTGAACATGTTGTGACGCAGCTTGGCCGCACCTTGACCATCTTGTCATCGCTCTTCGAGGTGTCCTCAACGCCCTCGCCGCCTTCCATGATGAAGGACTTGCCCTCGTGGTTGGTAACAACGTAGAAGAAATTGCCGTCGCCAGCTGGCGGCGGGACCTTTTCCCTGTCATGCTTTTCTCTTTCCTTGCTGCCGTTGTTGTTGTCCCGATCGCGTTCGACCCTGGCCGACGATTCCCCTCGTTCGCGCTCCCTCTCCTTCTCCCTCTCCCTCTCTCTATCCTTGTGGTCCCGTTCGCGATCTTTGTCTCGGTCTCGATGATCTCGATGGTCTCGCTCTCTGTCCCGGTGATGGTCGCGCTCTCTGTCCTTCTCCCTCTCCCTCTCCCTCTCCCTCTCCTTGTGTCGTTCTCGCTCGCTCCTGTGGCTGTGCTCGATTCGTGTGCCCCCCTCCTTGTCCCGCCCCCCCTCTCGCTCCCGTCGTCTGCTCCGTTGCTCCTTGGTGCTGGGCACGTCTGCCGATGAGGCGAACAGTGAACTGGAAGAGGAAGAGGAAGAGGAAGACGAGGTCGTTGGCGTCCGAATCACCGGCTGCGAATTCAGGAGCGGGTTCATCTTCTCGCAAACGCGAGCGTCGCTTCACCTTCTTCTCCTCCTTCTTCTTGACGGAGGCAGAGAACACGACCACAACAGTTCTTCCTCCGAGCGCGGAAGAGATGACGAAGCGCCTACAGAGAGGCCTCCTTCAAGCAGATGCTCCGAGAGGTCGTGTTCTTCGTTGAAGGCTGCTGGGTGGTGCCCTAATCACGCAGAGGGATGCCACGCAAGGGCCTGATTTGGAAATCATCCGAAACAGTTTTGAAATTAAAATGAAAGATTTTGAATCAAAAATATTTGCGGAAATGTTTTGGCGCCACTTCGCCGCGTTTCCGTTGTGGCACCACATGATCGGCAGAGATTTGGGCGTGGTGTCTCGTGCATGGAGGTAAGGACGAGGACGTGAAAGACATCCAATTGCAGCTGATTGGAAATCACAAAGAGATCGAGGGGAGATGGCGACTTCAGAAGCGGATGCACCACAAATTAAACCGATAGATCGATCATCGGTCCATCGCATATGCTCGGGGCAGGTGGTCATCGACCTCGCCGGTGCCGTGAAGGAGCTTGTGGAGAACAGCGTCGATGCCGGCGCCACCAACATCGGTGTGGCCCTCCCTCCCTCCCTCCCTAGAGCAGGTAGCAGTTCAGTTCATCTCATCTCGCGCCATCTCCAAACTTGCAGAGATTCGCCTGCGTAACAGCGGCGAGTCGTCCGTGGAGGTGAGCGACAACGGTCACGGCGTCGATCCCAGCAACTACCCCTTCATAGGTACCCGGCGCGTGCGCGTGCGTGGGGCCTGGTGTGTAGCGCATGCTCACCGCCATCGGCGTTGTCCCTGAAACCACAGCCAAGAAGCACTGCACGTCCAAGCTGCGGGCGTTTGACGACCTGCAGTGGGTCAGCACGTTCGGCTTCCGCGGCGAAGCCCTCAGCTCGCTGTGCGCCCTCTCCAAACTTACCCTGTGCACGCGCACCGCTCAGCAAGTAAGGCTCTATGTCAAGCTTGCCACTTCACACGCACACACACACACACACACACACACTCTCTCTCTCTCTCTCTTTTAAGCACTGACAGACTCGATGTTGTGTGTCTCATATTTGTGCGTGCTCGATCAAGACCGTGGGGATGCTGCTCACCTACGACCACAACGGCGAGCTGGTCAGCCAGGTCCCCAAAGCGCGCGCCGTGGGGACGACGATCCACCTGCAGGACCTGTTCGCCTCGCTTCCTGTGAGGTAGCCCGCCTGCGACTGAGTCGACTCGTCGCCCTCGACTTCCCCACTCACACTCAAAGAAACCTTATAACTCTTCTTCACCCACGCACGCAATCAGGCAGCGCGAGTTCAAGCGCAACATCAAGCGTGAGTTCGCTCGGCTCGTGAGCGTGCTGCAGGCGTACTCCATAATCACCACCAATGTGCGCATCACCTGCCAGAACCAGAAGGACAAAGGGTACATGTCCCTCGCCACCTGGCTTTATGGAGAGCATTGTGGTCCGCCACTCACGCACTCACCACTCGCACGTGCGTGACTGCTACCACCGAGGCAGGCCGTCGACGCGCGTGTTGGGCACCAGCGGCAGCGGTCTGAAGGACAATATCGTGAACGTGTTCGGACCCAAGCTGGTGGCGCACATCATGCCGATCGATCTGCCCGGCATCAGCTACACAACACGCAAGCGAATCGAAAGGAGTTTCGGGTGCGTACTGCTGCGCATCTATATTGTCCCCCCCCTCTTCCGTCATCACTTACGGCTGACTCCGCACGACCCACTCCCCTCCCCCAGCGTGAGCGGATTCGTGTCGCGGCCCGCCAGGGGGACTGGCCGCAATACCGGCGACAGACAATTCCTCTACATCAACAGCCGCCCGGTGGACCACTCCAAGATCGTCAAGGTGTGATGAATGTCGCCTCTACGTCTCTGCGTGTCTGCGCGTCTGCGTGCGTGAGCGCGATGGTGTTCGATGGCGCTCTGTGTCCGTGTAGGCTCCTTTGCTGATGATGGTATCTCGTCTGACGTGGTGGCTGCAGGTGATCAACGACGTCTATCGGCAAGCCAACCCCGGCCAATCCGCCATCTTCTTCCTGAACTTCGCCCTGGAGACCGACTCGTACGACGTCAACGTGACGCCGGACAAGCGGACCATCATGCTCCACGACGAATCTGACATCGTCCAAGCCCTCAAGGCGGCCCTGGAAAAGTTCTACGGCATCTCTGAATCGCACGCCTACGGTCTCAACGATTCGCTGTCGCTTCAATTCGTGGACGACGACAAAGATCACGCAGGCGGCAGAGGCAATGACGCCTGCGACAGGCCGCCGGCGCTCTCGCAGGGCAAGGGTTCTACCAGGACCGCGAGTCAGAGCGTACCGCCGTCGAGCCCGAGCCGAATCGCGGTGGCTGGCGGTGGCGTGCGGGTCAACTCGCAGCGGACGAGCTCGTCGCCCGTACCCGTCGGCGGCCTCATGTCCCCGGCGTCCCTACCCCTGCGCTCGACGAGCGAGCCGACGCCGGAGGAGCTCGACGATGACATCAATCACACCAATGCAACACAAGAAGACGAGGGAGACGAAGACGTCGAGGCGGCCGAAGTGAGCAGTGGTAGCGACACGAGCGCGAAGCCGGCAGTCTCGCTCAGCGCGTTCGCCTTCTCCTCGCCGATCAAGGCCGTAGTTCCCAAGTACCCATTAGCTCCCTTTTTTGTTTTGTTAATTTGTGGTCCATGAGCTTAACACACGACACACACGACACACAACACCTAACAGGACCTCGCGGGCGAGCGTGTTGGACCGGTTCAGGAACCTCCAGCGCTCGTCGTCCGCGCCCTCGCCGGGAGCAGCCTCGCCGTCAACGTCAACGACCACCGCGATCACTGCGGTCCCGCCGCTTTCGCCGTCCTCGCTGTCGCGAACGTCGGGCATCTCCGCGACCACGACCTCGACCACGGCCAGCACCGCGAAGATCGAGTTGAGTACGAAGATCGACAGCGCCGCGGATATCTTCACCCGCTTCGCGCTGGGCAGTCCCACGGCCAGCCCTGCCTCGCTGTCACGGTAGTAACCTCCCTCTCTCTCCTCTACACTCGTTTGCCTAAGCTAAAGGAAAAGCGTGCAGTGCTCCGTTGAAGCGAAAGCGATCGGACGACGAAGCGGTGGAATCGCGCTTCGATCATGTGAAGACCGAAAAGGCTGATGACTGTCACGATGGTGGTGAAGAAGCCTCGCAAGAAGACGGCGAGCAGGCCGAGAAAGAAAGCGGAGCTGATCGCGACAACCAGCGACCGTCGAACAAGAAGTTCAAGCGAGGCGGCGCGGGTGACGGCGAGGTCCAATCCATTATTTACGTCACCGACGCCGAACTCGAGCTAGGCGGTAATCAGAGGGACCAGGAAGCCACCGCTGGAGCCGAACACGGTAACGCTCTCCCGCTCGCATTCGATCTTTGATCGCCCTAGCCTCTCTACTCACGTACTCCTGTCGCTTTTCGTTCTACTTCTCTCTTTCGTGTCCCCCCCCCCAACCACAGGGACGACGATCGAATTTGATGTACAGGCGTGGAAGGAGAGGAACAAGCGCGACCAAGAGCGAAGGGCCAGACAATGCGAAAGAGACGTGAGCGCCGCCGGCCGTGTCAAGGAGGAGACGGGCGAAGAGGCCGCCGCAAAGAAGATCTCGGTGACGACGCCAAAGCAGAGGATCAAGTTTTCGCTGGGCGACCTCCCGCTTGGGCGCTCGAGCGAGGGCGTTAATGACGACGAGAGCCACAACAACGAAGAGGGACACAGCGATGAGCACGACGAAGAGCACCAGTGCGAGCACGCCCCGGCGACGACTGGCGACGCTGCCGCCGAGGAGGAACTGCGGCGGATCTTCAAAAAATCATTCTTTGATGATCTTCAGGTTCGTGCGTGTGCGTCTGTGCGTGTGCGTGTGCGTGTGCGTGTGCGTGTGCGACGATGAGCAGTCTTGACGGTCTTTGTGGCGCGCGGCCAGATCATCGGGCAATTCAATTTGGGGTTCATTATCGCCAAGCTTGACCAGGACGTGTTCATCATTGACCAGCACGCCTCCGACGAGAAGTACAACTACGAAACACTCCAACATACCACCGTCATCAACACCCAGCCACTCCTCAGGTTGCCCTCCCTTTCTTCGAAGGTGTCGCGCGTGTCACTTGTCGCGCGAGCTAAGTGTGAACCATGACACGCGATCGGAGGGTAGTCCGCTGAGCATGGAGCTCACCGCGGTGGAGGAGAGCATCGTGATGGACAACCGGGAGATGTTCCGCAAGAACGGCTTCCACTTTGTCATCGACGAACAGGCGCCGCCGCGCCAGCAGGTCAAACTGGCCTCGGTGCCCTTTTCCAAGAACAAACAGTTTGGCGTCGAAGGTGCGCGTGTGCGAGTGCTGTGCGTGTCGTGCCACATGTGCTCTGCGCGTGCGCTCAGTCGACTTGTTCGTGCGCGTCTGTCCGCAGATGTCCACGAACTGATATGTCAGTTGGAGGAGCACCCGGGCATGATGTGCCGCCTGTCGCGCGTGTCGGCCATGTTCGCCTCGCGCGCTTGTCGCTCCGCCATCATGATCGGTAATCCCGCCAACTGGCTGACCCCTACCGGGTGCCCCTCCCCCCGCGGGTGTGTCGTGTGTTGCTGACGTGTTCGTGTGTGTGCGCGCCAGGTACGGCGTTGAGCAAGAAGGAGATGAAGCGGGTGCTGCACAACATGACCCTGCTCGAGAATCCCTGGAGCTGTCCGCACGGCCGTCCCACCATGCGACACCTCTTCGACCTCTCCACCGTCGCCTCCCTCACCACCGCCCACCGCCAGCGCTCCCCTTCCGCCACACTCCAGCGGTGGCAGGCCGCGTGGCGGGGCTCACCTGAATGGCACTCTCACGTCCGCAAAACGAGTGGACGAACATGAACATTACATTTTTTGACTTTCTCAGCACACGCGTACGCACACTCGACACGCACACGCACTTGGATGCATTGGGTGCCGCAGTGCTTGGGTCGGTTTAACAAAGAACGAAGAACGAAGCTGAAAACAAAAAGCTGGTGATTGCGTCATGGGTAACGGTTTGGTGGGTGTGATGGGCGTCCCTGGTTGAACCCTGATGGGCCTGGCCCGGGTCACGACGTTGCGTGTCCCAGGACCGAGGCCGCGGTCCAACCGGGGACACACCGCCACTCCTACGTAAGGGGATTTTCATGAGACAAATTTCGAAGTAACCCATCGACAGGCGGTGCACCACGCTCGACCTACCTCAGGAGGAGGCGGCCTTTTTGTCCGGCGTCATCCCGGGCAAGACCGCCGGGTTGTGGGACAGAACAAGAAGAAAGAAGAAAGGAAAATCAGAATATTTTTGTGCATTTCCCTCTGTCTGCTTTGTGTTTACATTTCTTCTTTTTTTTCAAGTTGGCAAACACAAAACAAACAAGCCCCCAACCACACCACAAACAAACAAAGACCCTTCTTTCCGGACAAATGCCCTCCACTGCATCTACACACCCGCATGCTAAGGGGCTCTTTGCACCTTGGCTTCATTGTGACACACGCACGGGAAGGAGGACCAGGTGTTGGTAAGCGTCAGCAAACTCATTCCAGAACTTGAGGTCCCGTTCGTTCACCTCCTCAACGCCGTGATATCGCTTCCAGCATACGGCAAAGTGCGTTGGCGGCACGCCTGGTGACCACCACCACCCACCACCAACGCCACGCCATGGCACCATTAATTGCAAGTAAGTAAGGATGCAACAAACAAAGAGTTGCTTATATACCCTTGAATTCGATTGCCTTGACGGTGGGCTGCAGCTGCTCGCCGGGCGAGAGGCTGAGGAGCTCCTTGACGAACATGCGGCGGGTAAGGTGCTTGAAGCCCTCGGCAGGGTTCGGCAGACCGCCCAGCCGGAAGCCTGGTCGTGGGGTGGGTTGATGAGCGTTCAAGCCCAGTGTGGGCCACTGCTGCACAGACACCAAGGAAGCGTACATTGAATGCGGAGAATGTTGGGGAGGCCCTGGAGCAGAGGGTCCTCCTGGCTCTCGCGCTGCTTCTCGACCTGCGAAGCGATCGCGGCGGTGATCGACGCCTCGATCCGACCCAGCTGATCGAGATCGTCCGCCTCCACCAGAAGCTCGTCGTTGTTGTTGTAGCAGCGGAGGGCATGCTTCGCTTCGTTCTTGGTTTCATTTGCTTCGCTTTTGTTCTCTTCGTTTTTGTTCTGGTCTCGGCGGTCGAGGAGAAGGCCGTGCTCGTCGAGGAACCGGTGGAGGCGGCAGATGCGCCAATTGTTGACCGCGTTGACCTTGACCGGGCACGTGTCGTGAAAGACCACCGAGCGGAGCTCCTTGACGGCCAGCAGGTAGGGGCTGGTGACGTGGAACTGGTCCTTGAGCAGGTCCTCCCACGTCTCGTAGCCCTGTGAGCCCCATCACACCTTGCATTGGTCACAACCATGCACAACTTTCATTTGCGCATGGTGCGCGTGCAGTGGAGTGCGCGTGCGTGTGCGGTCATGCGTACGTGAACGATCGAAGGGTCGTAGAAGCGGAGAGCGTTGAAGTTGGCGCTTCGGATATCGAGTGAGAGGTAGTACTTGCCACATTAGCCGGCTCGTAGATCGAAGCGGGCAATTTCTGTGCGCGCACCACACACACACACACACACACACCACAGTCGCGCCTGGTCGGTCTCTCATTAAATCGAGGGTTCACGACAGAGAGGAGCCAAACGACACACCTCCTGCTCGGCGGGCGCGAGGAAGGAGTCGTCGCGGGCGAACTTGGCGAAGGCCTCCGACGACGAGAGCGCCTGCACGATCTTCTCCTTGGTGTTGAAGTAGAACTTGTGAAACGCAGCCTCGCCGCCTTGGTTCTTGATCTCCTCGAGCATGAGATGCAGCTTCGCGTGCGCTTGCATCTCTCGGTCGTACAGATCCATGAAGTACCGAAAGTCGTCGGGGTCGAAACACTGCGCGTAAGAGCGGAGGTGACGTGGGGTGGTGTCAGCCAACCAATGAGTATGGGGATTGGGAGGAGGCGCAGGCAAGCAACGCACCTTGATGGGAATATCAAAGTCCTTCACAAAGCGGCGCTTCATTGAGACGCTCAGGGTCTCGAGCGTTCGCTCCTTCACATCGGGCTGCTTACTCACCTGCATGCATTCACCTTCAACTACTGAACCCACACCACGCACTCGTGCGCACGATCGCACACACGTGCAATACGCACACGCACCACTGCACACGCACACGCACACGCACACGCACACGCACACGCACACGCACACGCACACGCACGGGAGGGAGAGTGCACTTGGATGTGGCGCTCCTTGCCAAGGCCGAAGCTCTCGTGGGACAGGTTGTACTCTTCGGCCAGGCGATGGACCACCTTGCGCTCGTGGGAGGGCGAACCGAAGGGCGGCTTTGGTTTGCTGCCACGGGCGGCCATGGGGGTTCTGCTGCTGCTTGGGGGCCTTCTTCTGGTCGGTGGCGGCTGGTCGCCGAGCTGTGTCCGACTGCTCTGCGCCCTTCTCCATCGCTGTGGTGACCACACGGCGCGGGTGTTCACGATTTTAGTTAATTTAAATTCACTAAAAAGCGAAATGTTTTTTATTTTATTTTATTTATGTATTATGGCAAGACGGCGCCTACTGTGGCGGGAGAGCGGTGTCGTGCACTTCGAAGCGCGTGCGGGGGCTCTTGTAGGCGCGAGAGGCGCGAGGGTCTTCGGCCACATACTTGGGTCGCTTCACCACCACTCGCTTCCTCGCCACCTGCGCTCACTTGCCGTCAGTGACGGACTGACACACACGCGCGCGCGCGCTGAGAGAAAGGAGCACCTGTTGGGCGATTTCGAGCAGGCGGTTGGCGTCGGCGTCGTCGCCGACAAGCGCGCGGGCCAGCTGCATGCCGATCTTGGTCAACGCCTTTTGCCTCCGCTTGGGATGCGGGTACATGGGGTCGATGTACTGCGCAAGTGCGTGTTGTGTGCGGCGTGTGCAGTGAGGTCAGAACTACTCTGCAGGGCCAGCTTCAATGAACGACGAAAGAAAAAGCCTTTGGGGCAATGTACGATGACGTCTGGTCGCTCCTCCGCGGGCAGTGAAAGCAGGTACTGCGTCGAGTCGGCGTGGATTAGTTGCAGGTTGGCCCACTCCTTTCCCTTGTCCGCCTGCAGGTGGTTGGTCGGTTTGGTTGGTTGTGTGTGTGTGTGTGTGTGTTTGCGTGTGTGTGATCAACGGCACACACCATGGAGCTTGCGGACAAAACCAACAAAAACGAATCGTACCTCGCGCAATCGCTGCAGGCCATCTCGCAACAGAGCGTGCACGACGGGATTCCGCTCGACGAGCGTAACGCGGCACCCGAGTGAAGCCAACACGAACGCGTCCTTGCCCAAGCCTGTGTTGGCCAACGCCAGAGAAAAGAAGCTTGAGCGCCAGCAGCGCTCCGAGCCCATCAAAAGACGCGAGGGCGCCCATGGTGGATCGGGGGAGTCGCGGCCTCACCTCCGGTGGCGTCCAGAACGGACAAGTTGGGCTTGCCCACACCTACAGCGCGGGCCATGGGCGAGCGTTGGTCGTTTCCGAACTTGGTGCGGTGGGCCAGCGCGCCTCGCACAAAATCAACGTACACAGGCGCCATCCTGCCACACACACACACACACACACACACACACACACACACACACCGATGATCAGCCACATGTTCACTCGACAATGTACGACGTAGGGCAGGTACCGCTTGGCGGGCGCAGCGTGCTTGCGTTGGGTGACCTGCACGCGGTGGGGCGCCACCTCCACCAGAAACTCGAACTGGCGCGAGAGCTGCGCCGACGGCGGCTCGGCAAAGAACGGTAGGCCGAGGTCGTGCGCCAGGCGCTCGGCTCTGGTCCGGATGTCCTGCTTCACCCTCTCGAGTGCCTCAGTCTCCAGAGAAGAAGTCGAGGAAGAGGGTGCTTCGCTCTGCGTATGTATCTCGGTCTCTTTCTGCTTTTGTTGGTGGGTTCCGTCCTCTCCTTCGCTCACATCATCGTCATCCTCGTAGTCGCTGTCGAATTCTTCATCTTCATCCTCAACTTCATCCTCATCTTCATCTTCGAGCACAGTAGGTTGCTGTCCTACTGCGGTAGTCGTTCGCTTCAATCGAGGAAAGGCACAGCAGACGCCGATGCTCTTGGAGGGAGGTAGAGGAGCATTGAGCTCGTAGGCGACAGAGCGCTGCGGCACGAGAGGAGGAAATCGGCAACTCTTGGGCAACCATTCCGTCCTGGCGCCTGGTGAGGATCGGCTTGGATTCCATCGATTGGCGCTTGCTATCGTTCGTGCCGGTGACGAGCGGCCGATGAGCGCCCCCGCAGGCTTTCCTGCGCACAATCTTGTGGTCGAAGAGCAGGCAGCGAGATTTTGACTTTCTCGGCTAAGCAGGGGAAAGCTCCTCGCGTGATGTGTTGTCACGCCTTCCAATCCCTTCACCCTCACCGCCAATCGCTCCATTATAATCTCCCAAATGAGATTTAACACGAATTTGAGGTTTTCTTTGTTGTTTCCTAGTGCGGAGGAATGGCGCATCATTCCACTGCACGTACAGGCGGGCGAGATAAAAACAAGGTATGGCCTCGATCCCTCCCTCCACCTTCTACACGCCACGAATGACCTGTACTGGCAGGCCCTCCACCTTTGAGGAGGTTGTGCAAGAGCTTGCTGCCCTGCGCGAGAAGCTGGCTCTCCTGAGCGCAGAGGTTGCTGTCGAGAGGCAGGAACGTCGCGAGACATTCGAAAAAGTGGGCGTTGTCCTCGAGCGCATGTCGCGTGAACTCGGCGTTGTGTCAAGCACGGTACTCGAAGTACGAACCCTCGTCACACCTCTCCAAGTTCCCGAGTAGTAGCACTTCACCCAGCGGACACATCTTGTACAAACTCTGAACATAAGCCACCTTGAACAAAGCGCAAAAATGACCACCGTGGTCCGCCTACGCCCAGAGAGGACATTAGCGATGTCGCTGTTGCTTGGGGGCTTGTGGTGCCTTTTCTCGGGCTTCTCGGTTTTCTTTTCCTTTCCTTTCCTTCCCTGCGCCACAACGGTCTTTGGCCTAACGGCAACATCATCATCGAAGAAGGGACCCCAGGAGGGCGACAGAACGCGCAAAGTGATCACACAACCCACCTGGTACGCGCCTTCTTGACGCCAGCCCCGCGTGGAGTGGGAGTTTGAATCCAATTTTTCCAATCAAATTTTGATCTGATTTTTGATCCTGGGTAGAGTCATGTCCTCGTTCGAGGCCGAGAAAGAACCCAGCGGCGCGCACAAGAGGAAGAGAGATGATGATGATGGCGAGGGAAATGGAATTGAGGGATTTGTGGAAGGCCTCCACGGCGGCGAGGCAGTAGTCGAGCAGGGATTCAGCAAAGATGACGATCTCCTGCTAGAAGATTTGATCAACAGCGCCGATGGACTGGCATCAGGCGGCCCAGATGACATCGACGCTGATTTTGGGGTCGTATTTGCCGATGGCGCCGATACGAGCGGCGGATCCGGAGCCGACGGCTACGACGAAGCTGGCCAGCTTGATGAGGATGCGACATCACAGATCGATCTGATGGCGCGAGAGATCTTGGAGGACTCGAGCCAGTCACAGGGGACCGGGTACGGCCCCGGCCGCAAGAAGCCGCGCCACCAGTACGCGCCGCCGCCCGGGGGGCTCGAAGCGGTCAAGGAGAGCGACGACAGCAGCGACAACGACGATGAAGACGACGATGATGGTGAAGCAGAGGTGGAGGTGCTTGAGGAAGACGACGATGGTGATGGTGCGGAAGGCGCCGATGGCGATAACAGGACCGGAGGCAAGGGGTTACACAGCCGACCCACGCGCGGCAGCGCAGACGACGAAGATGAAGACGGTGATGGCGATGAAGACGATGAAGGCGACGAGGGTGAGGGCGACGATGGGAAGGAGTTCAGAGCGCTCGGCTCGAAGGGACTGTTTACGGCGCGGGACGGGGCGGGAGTGGGCGGCAAGGCAGACGATAACAGCGACAGCAACGACGAAGGCGAGGAACAAGAGGAGGAAGGTGGCGACAAAGAAGACGAAGATGACGACAATGATGATGAGGATGAGGATGGTGATGAAGAGGAAGGCATAGAACACAAGCTCACGCGAGCAAGCATGGACCAGTATCTGGACCTGGATGCCAAGATAAGTCTGCTGACTCGCGCCGTGCGCCGGTTCGACGCGCGGAGTCAAGTGTCCACGCTCCTCACGTCGGCCCTCCTCCAGCTGGCCAACACACGGCCCGACTTCGCGGCCGAGGTCGAGAAGGAGATCGAGCACGCCAAGGTTGGTGGTTGTGTTGCGTGCGTCGCATGCGTCGCGTGTGTTGCGTGTGTCGTGCGGTGCGAAATGGTGATCATCGCCTCACATCGTAATGTGATTATTTGGGGACTGCAGGAGGAGGACTTTGACAGCGACGACGAAACGGAGGAAAAGGTGGAGGTGGACGAATCAGAGACCCTGGAGGGCTGGCTGGACGGCGCCGAAGGACGCGACGTGGACTCACTCCGCGCCTCTTTCCTCGATGAGTTGCTCGAAGTGCCGTTCAAGGTACTGCCATACCTTTTCTTTTCTCTCCAAAGCAAAACCGCACACGATTGCACGATTGGCTAACGCGGCTGGCGTGCGTGCGTGTGTGCAGGCGAAGCTGAACGGGGAGCGATGTACGGTGGTGCAAGCGGTGGAGGGAGACTCCCTGCTCGTGCGGCAGAACGGCGAGTCTTTCATCGCGTCGGCTAAGGCCCTGACCGGCGCGAAGGGGCGCAATGGTGCCTTCCTCGCCGACTGGAAGCAGAACGGCTATTAGAGCCGAGGCGCCAGGCTTGAGGAAGATGAACAGTAGTGACAACAACAACAAGAGAAGAGTGATTGTTGCAGAAGAGTGATTGTAGCCCTTTTTGGTCACAAGCAGCGTGTGTTCTTCTCTGCGCACTCTGATTGGTCTTAAATTTATAAATAATATTATTGTTTATTGGGAGCCCTGGCTGGGTATTCATCAACATCAACAAATCTTCATCATGTCGGGCAAGGTACACCGCATCGCTGGTTTGTGTCGGTCGCACTCACAGCTCCACTTGGCAGGCAGTGATGACCGCAATTAACTAACTTGGTCAAATGAATCTTCTTCGTTTCAAATCACACAGAAGTACGGAGTGATTGGCGGCGGTGGATTCCTCGGCAAGTGGATCGTCGACGAGCTGCTCAACCGCGGCGAGAAGCACGTGCGAGTCCTCGACATCCGCCCCTCCCCCACTCCCGACGACCGCGTCGAGTTCGTTCAGGGTACCGTCTCCTCCCCTTTTCCTTTCGCTTTCGTTCTCTTTCTCTCTTTTTTTCTCTTGGCCGACGTGCCGCGTTTGTGCGGTGTGTGTGGCGGAGAACAGTCGACGTGACCAAGATCGATACGCTGAGGAAGGGTCTCGCCGGTCTCACCACGGTCATCCACACGGCCTCTCCGCCGCACGGCAAGGGCTACCAGATGTACTACAACGGTGCGCGGTCTGCATTCATGTGTCGCGCGCGTGCGTGCGTGCGTGCGGCGTGTTCACTAGTGAGTGGCTGTGTCCGCTTTTTCGTGCAGTTAACGTTGAGGGCACCAAGAACGTGGTGGAGGCCTGCATCGAGTTGGGCATCAAGCAGCTCGTCTTCACTTCCTCCGCCTCCGTAGTGTTCGACGGGCGTCACATCAAAGGTACTGCATCATGCGTCGACCACACACGGCACAGTGACTGATGGCAATGTGTGTGTGCGCAGGCGGCGACGAGAGCCTGCCCTACTGCAAGACCCATCTGGACGGGTACACGGAGACGAAGGAGAAGGCCGAGCGCATCGTGCTGGAGGCCAACGGGAGGAAGGGCCTGCTCACCGTCGCCCTCCGTCCCTCGGGCATCTTCGGCCCCGGCGACGCCCAGGGCTGGCCCGGCTTCATCGAAGCCGCCCAGAACGGCAAGTCCAAGTTCCAGCTGGTGCGCCTTACCGCACACGCCCCATCGCATACACCGCACACACACTCACCGCACACACTCAAACAGGGTGATGGAAGCAACCTGATGGACTGGACCTACGTGGAGAATGTGGCCTACGCGCACGTGCTGGCGGCCGACAAGCTGGTGCCGGGCAATGACAAGGTGGCGGGCCAGGCCTTCTTCATCACCAACGACGAGCCGGCGCCGTTCTGGGACATGGCCAAGTACATCTGGAAGAACCTGGACTACCCGACCCCGACCGTGGTGGTGCCCTACTGGCTGGCCTACTACCTTGCCCTCCTGCTCGACTGGATTGTGTGGCTCCTGTCGCCCCTCGTCTCCATCCACCTCACCTTCACCTTCTTCCGCGTCGTCTACGCCGGTGCCCACAGGCAAGCCACCACCACCTCACGCACGTCTACATCATTTGAGCTCGCCCTAACTCAACGCACACACCGCACACACCAACGCACACGCGCGCACGCACCAATGACATATACCCAGGTATTTCACGATTGAGAAGGCCAAGAGGGACTTGGGGTACAAGCCCAAGGTGGCGCTCAAGGAAGGCATGGCCCGGACGCTCAAGGCCTTCGAGCACAAGCGCAACCCCAAGGCCACCACCGGCAGCAGCGGCAGCGGCCAGGACAAGAAAAAGGCCTAGCCATCTCCTTGGGTCCGGTGAATATAAATGCCCATTTAAATCAATAATCAAATAATAACAATAATAAATTGATGACCATGAATGGAGAAGCTCAGGAGGTGAGAGTGCCGGTCTTCTTGCTGTGGCCGTCCTCGACGATGAAGCGCTCGGGCATCTCGCGCGGAATGGGCCACCCGGCGCCGTAGAGGTCGTTCTCGCGTGCGCGCACCTCGATCTCCTCCTGCGTCCACGCCAGCGATGGCAATCGCGTCACCGCGTCCACCCACCACTCCTGTCGCTCTACGCATCCACCACCCGTTAGGAGCGCGTCGAGTGCGTGACGTGCGTGTGCGGTGGCGTACCCCAGACGCTGCGCAGGTCATCGGGCACCGGGCACAGGGCGCGCAGTCGCTCGGTGGTGTGGTTGAGGCCCAGGATGGCCTCCAGCTCCTCCTCGCGCTCCTTGAGCTCCGGGTCTATCTTGTCCACGTCATCCGCCTCCTCCTCGCCCTCGGCCCCGCCCACGGCCCGCCGGCTGCCCATGTCCTCTAAGCGGGCCACCTCCTCCTCGGGCGTCAGCTTGCGCTCGCGCCACGACTCGCCAAACTCGGCGCGGCGCGCGGCGCGGGCCTTCTCCTTGTCGGCCCACCACTGGAGGTAGGCCGCGATGCGCTCGGGCGTCGGCAGGGGGATGTCAATGGCGAAGCAGTGGAGGCCCAGGCGCGGGTAGCCCTGCGGCGTGGTGGATTGCCAGTGGTGGTTGACCGGCAGATCGCCGTGCGTGCTGTCGCCGATGATCGGGTGCGACAGAAACCGACAGTGGCGACGCACCTGGTGGAAACGGCCTTTACATGACCAAAGTGAGTGCGATGTGTGTGTGTGTGTGTGTGTGTGTGTGTGTGTGTGTGTGTGTGTGTGTGTGGTGCGACGGCGAACCCGTGCGGATTTGGACGAGGAAGAGCGAGCTGGCGGTGTTGACCCGGCGGGCGGGCTTGGTCTCTGCGGGGGCGGAGGCGTCGGCAGCCGGCGGTGGGGTGACGACCGGCGGCGGCGGAGTGGCGTAGGGCGTGGGGTTGAGTGAGCGCACCACGCTGATCGACTTCTTCATGCGGCCGTTGCGCGCCAGCGGCTTGCAGATCTCCACCGTGTCAGCGCTCGGCGTCGTGCCCCGCACATGGGCTGTGTTTAGTGGTGTCAGCTGTGTACTCGATGCAATGTGCGTGTGCGTGTGCGTGTGCGTGTGCGTGTGCGTGTGCGTGTCGTACCGAGATAGGTCTTGTTGGCCGATGGGTGGGTCATGCAGCGCTGTAGGAGGGCCGCCCACGGTGCGGAGAGCGCGGCCAGGAGGCAGCCCGACGCCGGCTTGTCCAACCGGTGCACCAGATGCACCTTGCCCTGCCCCTCCTCCACTACATCAAATTATTATTAGTTTCATAATAATAATAATAATAATAATAATAATAATAATAATAATAATAACAATAACAACAACAACAACAATAACAATAATAATAATAACAATAATAATAATATGAAAAAATATCAAAAGAAATAAAATAAAAATTGAAGAAAAGATAAAAAATAAAAAAATAATGGGTACCGGGGGTGGTGCCCCAGTGGGAGGTGGCGAGAAGCTGGTCGACGTGGTCCTGGAGGAGCTGGGCGGCGTAGACGCGCTCGCTGGGCGGGAGGGACCAGTCCCACTGGTTCCGGTGGACGAACAGACCGCCGGCCTTGCACGCCACCACCCACTCTCCCGGACTCGGACCCACCCGCAGCACCCGCGCCAGCCCGCCCTTCGAACCCGCCGCCACCGCTGCCGCTGCCGCCACCGCCGCTGCTCCCTCCCTTGCTGCCGCTTCCATCTCTCCGGCTCGTCCTTGGAGTTCGTCCAATTGCATTAAGGTGGCGGTACCGCTGGCTCAGGTTTTCACCATGCGGCACAAAAGGAGCACAGATGGCTCCACCCAACACCGTGCACCGTGTTCGTGTCGCCACTTCGCGCTCGTACAGAGATAGGAGTAGGGCTGGTCGACTTACTTGCCGATGCAGAAGTCGCTGAAGATGACGTCGAGGATCTCGTCGAGGTCGACGCGGCCCGTGATGCGGCCCAGCTCTGCGAGGCCACGCCGCAGCTCCTCCGCGGCCATGTCGATCGACATCCGCGCTTCTCGCGACGCGCTGGCCTCCTCCGCCATGTCCAAGTACCTATCGGTCATCGGTCGCGGATGAGCCATGATCGCACACGCACGCACGCACACGAAGAGCGAGAGAGAGAGAGAGAGGAGGCATTACGTGCGAAGGTGTTGAAGGCAGCGCTGGAGGTGCTCCCTGTGTCGGGCACGTGTAACGACCGCGCCATCCGGCGCAGCCCCGCTCTCGAAACTGCAGCGCGTTGGCGAGAGGATAGCGGGTGAGCGCTGCGCTGCCTCGTTGGGCAAGAACAAGAGCGAAGGTGCGTACAATGACTTGACCTGGGACTCGAGGGCCTTGGTGAGGTCCTCCAGCCCCTCGTAGTTCTTGCAGCTGATGGTGATCACACGGCGTTGCGTTCCATCGGCCAAGCGCTAGATGAAGGAGGAGAAGGAGCAATGCGGCGGTGAGTTGTAGTGTGGCTTGCCTCACACTTGCCACACACTCTCAGTCTACGACGTACCACCGACGCAGGCGCGGAGGTCAACAGGTCCTTCTTGTTAAGCACGACGAGCGTGCTGGTGTCGACGAGCGACATAAGATCGGGCTCCAATGACGGGTACGTTGTCCCATCGAACAGGCATATCTTGATGTCGGAACTCGCAAACCTAACCACATGAGGTTGACGGTGACAGTGAGTCATTACGCGCACACTTGAGCCAACGCGAACGCGATGGTACCATCGCTCTTACCTTTCTCTGGCCAGTGCGACACCTTCTTTCTCGATCTCGTCTTCCGAGTGCCGAATGCCGGCCGTGTCGGCGATGGTGAGTGGGTACCCGGCCAGATCCAGCGACACCTGACCGTTGGACACGAAGCCGACGTTCGTTCAGTCAGCCAGGCAATCAGCCCAGGTCCCCTCTCCCTCCAACCCCTTTTCAGAGACTGTGTGTCGCGGGCAAGCGAACCTCAATCACATCGCGCGTGGTGCCGGGAATGGAGGACACGATCGCGGCTTTACGTCGCGCCAGCAGGTTCAGCAGGCTGCTCTTCCCCGCGTTGGGCGGTCCTTAGCAAAGCAGCGCGCAGTCGTGATTTAGGGTCGTGTCTTGCAGTGGCGTGGTAAGGGCTTGCTGGGGTGGGGGAGCGGATACCGACAATAGACAGGGACGCGCCGCTTCGCATCCGCTCGCCTCTGTGCGAGTCGCTCAGATTGAGGGCGATCATGTCGTGCAGCCGCTGGATTCGTGGTTGCACTGTGGGTACGGGCAGTTGGTGTGCAAGCAAAGTCAAGGTCGACGACAGCGCTTTTGAGGTCACACCGCAACTCGGTCACCGTGGTGCGGGGTGTGCGATGTACCTGCAGCAGCGACTTCATGGTCGATGTGTTCGTCTTCGCCGAAGTCTGCTCAGGTGGCGGGGGCGCATGTGAGAATCACGCATTGCCCAGTGGGCGGTGTGTGTTACCGATGACGGCCTCGACGTGGGCGATGCACTTGATCAGCTCCTCGCGCCACTCATTGCAAAGACGTCCCAGCGCACCCTGGGTGGGAAGGGAATGAACCCAACACGTACGTGCTGCGCTTAAGAGAGCTTTTACGCATACCCCCATCTGGCGCAAGGCCTGCTTCCTCTGCGCCTCGGTCTCGGCGTCGATGAGGTCGGCCAGGCCTTCGGCCTCGGTCAGATCCATCTTCCCGTTCTGGAAGGCTCGCTTGGTGAACTCCTACGCGATACACCACCAACTCACTGTTGAGCGGCCGCACGTCGCACGTCGCACGTCGCACGACACACACACACACGGCGACGGTACGCACTCCGGGCTCGGCTGACCGCATGCCGGGCAGCTTGCCGAGGGCGTTAAGCACGGCCGTGATGGTAGCATGACTGCCATGAATGTGCAGTTCGGCCATGTCCTCTCCCGTAAAGCTTCGCGGCCCTGTGCACGCTCAGATCAGCATCGCACACACGCAAACACGACACACGACACACGACACACGACACACGATACACGACACGCACAACACGACGTTCACCTGGAAACCAGAGGACGAGGCCCTCGTCGAGCAGCTCGTCGCGGTAATGGAGCTTGCGCAGGGAGGCCACGCGGGGTGGTGGCAGCTCTTGCGCACGCGTCAGCTGGCGAACGGCCGCGCCGGCACGCTCGCCCGAGATGCGCACAACGGCCACGCCCGACTTGCCCACCGGGCTGGTGCCGAGCGCGAAGATGGATTCGCCCGACTGCCCACCGTAGTGGAAGCCTCCACTGTAGCGCCGGGACCCGCGTAAAGATGAAGATGGGCAGAGGTGCAGGAGTGATCGAAGGGCCACAGGGGAGAGGCCGCAGCGGCGGGGAGGAACGAGGCCGTATGGGCTGAAAGATCGCAGGGATGTGAGGGGAGCGAGATTTGTCTTGAGATGTGGCCGCTGAGCACCTCGAGCACGAATGGAAGCACAAGAAGAAGAAGAAGAAGGCGCTACTCGGCCTCTCACAGCCCTCATCTTCTGCGTTTCAAAAGAAAGGGGGCAATTATTTTTATTTTATTTTATTTTATTTTATTTTATCTTATTATAAATAAACAATTTGATTTTTTATTATTTTGGTGCCTGGTCGCTCGCTTAGAAGTTGCGGGCCGGCACTACTGGCCGAGGCGAGGTCACGAGGCCGGCAGCTGGCGCTGCTGGCATGCCGCGTGGAGAAGTCACAAGGCCGGCAGCTGCTGGCTCCTCCTCCATCGGCGTCGCCTGTTCGGCTTCCTCCAGGAACTGGGATGTGGCCGCGACGTTCGGCACCTTTTTGTGATGGCCTGTGTCCACATTGAGAGAAAGATGAAAGAGGTCAGCTGCCGGAGTGCCGGCGGTGGGTTGGCAAATGGACGTACCGCGTTGGGGCGGCCTGCGCGCTGGGCCGGCGCTTCGGACGGGCGCCGCCAGGCGAGGCCCGGCCGGCTCGGCAACCTCGGCGAGCACGCTGACCTTGACCTCCGGTTCTGACGGCGGGGTTGGTAGGGGCTTGGTGATCTTGTCTTGGTTCTCCTTCTTGCTCTTTTTCTCCTCCTTCTTCTTTACATCTTCCTTCTTCTTGTTCTCCTTCTTCTCCTGCTTCTCCTTCCTCTCCCTCTCCTTCTTCTCCCTCTTCTCCTTCTCCTTCTTCTCCTTCTCCTCCTCCTTCTCCTTGTCCTTTTCCTTGTCCTTCTCCTTGTCTTTCTTGAAGAGCTTGAGCCCGCCCTTGCCAGTCTTGGCGGTCGGGGCCGACGACTGTAGGCCCGCTCGCGGCGTCAGCTCCTGCTGCGGCCGCTGCGGGAGCGGCAGGGGGATGATCTTCTCGGGCTGGATGACCGCGAGCATGGGCAGGTACGCCTCCTTCCTGCGGATCAGCTCGCCGCGCACCCACAGGAGCGCCTCGCCCATCATGTTCTCGCCCGAGCCGACCCGGTTCTTGTTCTTTTCGCCGTTGCCCAGGTACTTGTCGGCCTCCTTGTACACCAGATGCAGGTCGCCTGTGTTGAGCAGCTTCTTGCACAGGGCCTCGTTGCTACCGAACTTGAACAGGTTGACTTCCCTCATTACCTGCAGCAGAGGCACCAGCAGAACTCTGGCGTGTGAGCCTCATGGAAAAACGCTTCGGTGTGTGCGCGTGCGCGCGTCTCGGGTATGGGCGGTGCGTCGCACCTCAAAACGAGAGCCGAGCCATTCTTTCTGGATCTCCTCGGGCTTGGTGGACGCATCGAACTTCTTGAGGTCCTTGACGTTCGAGGCGGAATGCAGCTTCTTGGATGTGGGCAAGTCCGACGAGAATTTGTTTGCCTGTTGACAGGACATTAGCCACACCCCACATGCTTGCCAACATAACAGCGCCAGCTGCCAGAAGAGGGAAGGCTCAATACCAGGTAGTAGTGCAGGCAGGTGGGCCAAAGTCGGCCGGCCAGGGTCATGTTCAGGGGGTAGGACGGGCTGAGGCACGAGGCGTCGGAGAAGTACAGCACGCCGTCCTCGATGTGCTCGTCCTTCCCAAGGCTCTTCGAACGAGGCGAGAGCGCGTTGGCTGGCGACTTGTCCTTGTTCCTCCGCCCGAAGCCGAGTCGCGCCTTCTTCTCAGTGGCCTTGGTGTTGGCCTTCTCGATCTCCCTGTTCGAGAGCCGCCGGCCCACGCCGCTGTCGTCCAGGGCGCGCCGCAGCGGCGGCACCTGGAAGCCCATCTCGCGCTGTCGCACTTGGCCCCGGTCCTCAGCGTTCATGTCCAGGAGCGTCCTGGCGCTCAGGGCCTTGTGCTCGGGTGTCATGGCGCGGCTGCGGCCCCGCCCATCACTCGAATCCTCGAGAAGGTTGAGCACGACGGCCGGCGTAACTGTGTCGAGACCCTTAAGGGTCATGATCCTCGCCTCTCCTCGCGGTCGGGTCCGAGCATTCACCTCGTCTTCAGACTCGTCCTCTTCTCCATGTTCGTCATCTTCTTCTGTCGAGTCCGAATCAGAGTGGATTGCATCGTTACTCTCCTTCTCGGTCAGAATCTCTTCCGTGCCCACTTCGCCCGCCTCGTTGCCTTCCTCGTTGCCTTCGGCGTCATCGCTTGCCTCTATCTCTATGGACTTCCCTTCTTCGCCTGGCTGCAACTGTACTTCTTCTACAACGACTTCCTCCTCTTCTTCATCGACTAGTGTCTGCTGCTCCGTCGATTCGCTTGCCCTCATCTCACCGCTTGGCTCCAGCAACTCGTTTGACTCTTCTTCTCCTTCTTCCTTATCGGCCACCGTCTGCTCCTGGACTGGCTCCTCCTTCGATTCGCTTATCATCTCCCCTTCACTTGCTTCATCCAACTCGCTTGGCTTGTCTTCTTCGCTCGACTCCAAAATCACGCTCGGCATTCCGTCTTCGATGCCATCGCCTGCTTCCTTCGATGCGCTGGGCTTCTCTTCCTCGCCAGCCTCCGTCGATGCGCTCAGTTTCTCCTCTTCGCTAACCGCATCTTCCCTCACCTCCTCCGATTTCGATGCGCTGGGCTTCTCTTCCTCGCCAGCCTCCGTCGGTGCGCTCAGTTTCTCCGCCAAGGACCTTTCGTCCGGTCTGTCGCCTGCGCTTGCCTCCATCTTGGCCTATGTACACCCCTCCCACTTGCGAGGCTTGAGTTTCTTGAACGGCCACTTTCAATTAGGGCCATTTCCTTTCTTTGGCCAACGGGGGGGGGTACCACGTACCAAGAATTCCTTCTAGCAGCTTAGCCCGGGGGGTCACCACGCTCAGTCTGTCGCAGTTCACCCACAGAGAGAGCACGCCACCCACTTTGTTTTCACACTCATGTGTTTGAGATTGCAATCTTCATTGATGATGTCACACATGCCGTTGGTGTGTACACACCACCACCCACCACTATTTGGGCGTGGCATCCCGCATGGCCTGCACAAGAGAACAGAGAATGAGACGAGAGACCCCAGGCAAAAAGCGCTGCAGAAGAGAGAGTAAGAGGGGCACCTGATATCTGCCCGCGTAGTAGCCCGAGTAGTACCAAGCGTTCAACAGACTCTTGAGCTCCTCGTCGTCTAAGCCCGCTGTGGTGGAAGGCGAGGTTGAGGTGGTTGTGTGCGTTAGTTGGTTGTCAGCCAAAGAAAAATATGGGCAAGCGAGGTAGTGTACCAGGGGGTGATGGCGGAGGCGGAGGGTGGTGGTGATGGTGACCGTGGTGATGGTGGTGGTGAGGTGCGTGCGTGTGTGGCACTGGGTGGAAGTGGTAGTGTGGGGTGGTCGGCATCGGCGGGTAGGCAGGGGACATCATCGGATAGCCTGAAGAGGCTCCGTAGGGATAGGAGGCACCATAAGGTCCCTGAAATACTGGGGTGAGCGTCGGTTGCGGTTTGGTTCGAGCAAGCTGGCAGCGTTACCTGAGGGTACGATGGTGCATAGTAGGCAGCGTAGGCCGGGTCGTAGGCGGGAGTAACGTCTGCTTGAGTTGCGTCCTTCTTCTTGCGCTGCGTCTTCTTTGGCGACGGGGCGGCTGGTGAGGCCGCCGCCGTGTAGGCGCCGGGGTACTGTGGGTGAGGGTAGTATCCTCCGTAGCCACTATAGTCATATCCAGCGTAGTGCGCAGCAGCCGCATGTTCGTCCTGATTGAGGGCTCCAGGCGCCACGGCGGGTTGTGTGGCGGTCTCGTCTGCTGCAGCTTCCTCCCCCTCATCTTCTACGATCCGCTTGCGTGCTGCACTCGACTTTCTGTGTGGTTGCAAGAGTGAGACTCCAAGAACAAAGAATGCTGGCTTCTGCACGCACCTCTTGGGCGTCTTAGGCATGCTCTCCTTATGTGCGGGAGTGGTCGGTGCGGAGGAGCTGACAGCCATGGCCTCCGCCGGTGGTGTTTGCGTTTCGCTTTCGTCCATTCTCACGCCATCTGTATACTCTTCGCCCTCATCCTGCGGCATGGCGGTCTCCTCTTCCTTACGGTTTGGATCATGCATTTTCTGAACCTATTCAGTTAGCTCTGCCCCACATTGGGACGAGAGGCTATGCTGATTGTACCTTATAATAGTTGATGGATTTGGAAAACGCTTTGAGGAGCTCAGTGTCGTCCCAGATCTCATTGAAATCGGCCCCGCCCGTTGCGATGGGCTGCCATGCTGCCCTGCCCTCCATTGCGATCGCTGACTTTTTTACTTTTCTTTTCTTTTTTCACCCCAGCCAAGAAAATTGCAATTTATTCGAGGAAGGCGCAACTGGGCCTTGTTTTTCCCGCCCTTTTTGAGCAGGCAAAGCCAAAGGCTGCAAAATTGACTTCGTTTGTGATCGAGCCTTGAGCAAGGCTTGTGCTCGTATACGCTACGTGGGACGCCAACTGAACGATGGACAACCATCCGCCTCCGTCGCAGCCGCCCCCGTATAATTTGTGCAATTTGACTCATTTTACGAGCACGCTGCCGGCTTTGCCCCTGCCCACGATCACCGTGCCGTATGCCGTCAACGTCTTTGCCTCACAACCGGCCGAGGTAGCGGTGCACGCGGACGAATGGTTGGACAATCCTACACCAGAAATCGATGCAATGATGAAAGAATGGCTGGCCGACGCCGACATGACCTGGGCGTACAATTTCCTCACCAACTTGCTAGACTATTGCTCTTACTGATTGTGGCACATCTCATAGGCCTAAAAGCGAAGAGGGTCAATTCAGCCGTACGCCGGCTCACTCCCTCTCTCTTCCTCGCAAGCCGCTCGGGGACCTCTCGAACATACCTCTTGTGAGTCAACAAACGACGGCCAAGGCGGTCCCTCCCACGGACCAACACCAACCGACTGCTTCGCACACCAGCATGCCTCCTCCTCAACCCATGAAGGTACCGGCGGTGTCGGTGGCAGGCCTCGGTGCGAACTGGAGACTCATCTCCTACACTTTCCGTGGTTCATCAGACCTTCTCCAAGAAGCGCCAGCAGCAAGGCCAGCAGGGCGGGCCTGACCAGCCGAAGAAGAAGAAGACTCTTAAGCTGAAGAGTAATCGTCAGCAAGCAAGCAGCACGAAAGAAGGTGAACTCTGTCTCATGCCGCCTCTCTAGTAACTCGCATCCTCTAACCCGGTTTGGTTTGTGTGTACTATCGTTAGAGGACATACTTGAATCGATGGAGGGCAAGCGCTTCGGGGTGCTAATTGCGCACGTCTTTGAAGTGCACGATGCCAGTGTTCGCGAGGAGGAGGAGGAGGAGGAACGCGTAGTAGAGTACGAAGTGGTATGCCCCTCCCTAAGACCCTTGCTTCTGCCTTAACTCTTTGGCTTTAACGTTGCCTTGTGGCGCTATCGTGCTCCAATCGCGCAGCTTAACGAACTATGGACCGAAACGGCGAAGCTCAAGGCGAACGGGTCTCTTTCACGCGTGCCAGCCGACGTTCTGTCCCGGCTGATCCAGATCTTGGACACTTATGTGAAGAAGGGCAATAACATCAGAATTCTCGAGGAAGAGGAGGAGCGAGTACGTAGCCGAAAGACATATGTCACACTTCGGCTGTGCTCACTGCTTACGTCGTGTCATGTGTACACAGGGCGAAAAGGTGAAGGAGATCACTGTACTGTACGGCTTCGTCGCTGCTTTGGTCATCCTTAATGTCTTTGCGGCAGACAACCTCGAAAAGTCTTTGATCGTCGAGGAGGTAGGCCTTTCACCTCATTCTGTATTTGTCGCAACAATCTGTAACCTTACATGCTTGTTTCCTCAGGTGATCGAGAACATGCTTCAGTTTGCGAAGTTTAACGTGGCCCACAACATCATCCCCGCTTTCGATCCTCTGATGGAGACAAAGAAGACGAAGGGAAAGAAAGCAACCGAACGCAGCAAGAGGTAGTCCAGCTGAGTGCAATTGCTTCGTGAATGCTGGTTCGGTGCACTAATTCGCTTTCGGCGACAGACTCGTTGGGTTGCTGTGCTGCTATCTCGACGTCTTGAACGAATTTGCAGCCAGGGAGCCACTCACGGACAGCATGGTGTTGGATATCTGCGCCGTTACCATCCCCGCCTTCTTCATGGAGGGTGGCAGCGAGTTGCAGCTGCATGCGCTGAACGTCGTTCGGACGGTGCGCCACACACTTTCAGAGATGCATGCCGCCTCGCACTCACACTGATTGCTGTTCCTTCAGATCTTCTCCCGATACGAGAAACACCGGACACTCATCCTTGAAGACATCTTCACTTCACTCGCCAAGTTGCCCAAAACCAAGAGAACACTGCGAACTTACCGGTACGTCATTTCGCTTCGTTGCTCGTCTGCGGATACAGTTGTTCATACTAGATCTCTTGCTCGTTCCTTCTTAAGCTTGCCCGAGGACAACAAGGCGATCCAAATGGTCTCTGCGCTGGTTCTTCAGTTGATTCAGTGCTGCCCTTCGCTCGTGAAGCTGGCCATCGCCGGCACCAAAAAGGGTATCGACTTGGAGCCCCAGAAGCCGCAAGCTGACGGCGAGTCTGCCGTCACCATCAGCGATGCCAACTCCTACGAAGCCGCCGCGGCTTGCGCCCTTGCCTTCATGAAATCGTTTGTGGCAAAGTACGTTAACCCACCAAAAGGCGTACTTGCCCCTGGTCTTACCCGCTGTGCTGTATTTTTGCTTGCTCTTGACGCAGATGCTCTACTCGCGAAGAAGACAACGACTACCGGCAGATCCTCACGAACTTTGTCGAGGACCTACTGATGACCATCAACCTGCCTGAGTGGCCAGCGTCACAAGTGGTCCTCCGAGTATTGAGCGGCATTCTGCTCAAGAATGTGAAGAAGGACTCGAAGGAGAGCACCGTGCTTAAGACCTTCTCGATTGAGATCCTGGGCAACGTGACGGCCAAGGTGAAGAAGGAAATGGCCTTGGCACAGCAGTGGATGGAGGTGTTGCCTGGTCAAACGGTATGCCCACCCGTAAGAGTGTCCCCAAACAGCCGAGCCTGACCATTGTTCTCCAGCAGGACAAGGACGACAGCGTTTCGTGCATCTGCAACACCAGACACGACGATGGGCAGTTCATGCTCGACTGCGACGAGTGTCACAAGTGGTTCCATGGTGCTTGTGTGGGCGTGATCCCCGAGAACGTAAGTTCCTCCATTCATGAAGACATCTCGTGTCTTCTTCCTCTCACGGGTTTCCTTCCTTCAGGTGCCGGCGAGGTGGTTCTGCGACACCTGTCTCATCCGAAGAAAGGTTCGGTCGAGAAAGAACGGCGACACGGGAGCTCCCTCGATTGACCTCTCGCAGGCCTCCCTCGATATGTCCGTCGACGAACCTAACGAAGATGAGGTATTGGTCAAAGCTTGTTTAGTCTTCAGCTCTCCGCCAATTGGCCTCGAACTGACTATGTTGTTCAGAAATCGGTGGATATGAGCGTAGACACTCGAGAGGCGCACGAGATTGATGTCATGCGGCAGATGCTCCTTAATTACTTGGGTGAGCGCACCAAGATGGACCCATCGGTGCTCTTCTCGCGCCAGTTCTTCATCAGCCAGTGGTGCCACGGCGAGAACGACGAAGATAAGGTTCAAGACTACAAGTCGCAGTGGGAGGTCGATTCGAAGAGGAGCCTAGAGATTGCCGAGAGGTACACCAGCTGGCTGCTTTGTAACCCCATAGCCGAATCTAACTATTTGGTTTCTTTAGGAACGAACGGCTTCTCTCGCGCGACGGAGTGATGAAAATCGTCCGCTTCCTTTCAACGAAGGGCTCACTGTTCCTCAGCTTCGACAGCATGCTCAACCAAATCCTCGGCCTGATGAACGAGCCGCTCACCACCTTCCGTTCGAAGGGACTGAAGGCTCTCACCGCCGTTCTGGAGGCCGACGCGAACGCTCTGGGCGATGTACGTACACTCAGCGCAGTCGGTGCCAATGCGAGCTTCGGTAACTTACTTTGACATCTTTGTACCAGCCCCGAGTTGAACAGGCCGTGAAGGGCAGATTCTGGGATAATGCGATCTCCGTTCGCAGCGCCGCGGTCGACCTAGTCGGCAAGTATGTGTTGGAGCGGCCCGAGTTCGCCGCGCAGTACTACCCGATGATTGCCGAACGAATCCTGGTATACCCCCGCGCACGACCGTTAAGAAACGAGTCAGCTGACGATCCTTTACCTGTACAGGACAAGGGCGTGACTGTGCGAAAGCACGTGGTGACGATTCTGCGCAATATGTGCCTGGGCCAGCCGCATCACTCGCTTGTCCCCACCATCTGCAAGAAGCTAGTGACTAGGATTGGCGATGAGGACGAATCTATCAAGGTGCGTACTGATCTCAACTTTATGCTCTGCGCGCCTGTTGCCAACTCAAGCGCCTATGTCCTCCAGGAAACGGTCCTCAAGACTTTCCAGGAACTTTGGTTCAGCCCTATGCCCAAGAAGCAGGACGATGCCAACTCTGAGACAGACTCTTCCGCTGCTTCGAAGGTATGAGTTTAAATTCGGATGGGCTGTAACCGCTGCTTGCTCACTCTGGAACACGTCTGTTCCAGCAGACGCTCGGCATGCCCGCACGCGTGGACCAGCTTATCGAGGTCGTCACAATCTCGAGCAGCAGCCAGTGGTTTATCGATCTGTTAGTCAGCGTACGTGGCTTGCTCTTCAAGTAGCTCAAACGAGCAATCGGCCATTTTGCGAATTACGTGTCAAATCACTGACCCACCTCTCTGCAGTTGCTGACTAAAGAATCGAAGGAATCCGGCAAGCATGTGCACTCCATCTGCAAGGTGATGGTGTCGTGCATTGTCGAACGCATTTTTGCTGTAGATGAGCAGAACGTCGACCAAACCACCCAGCAGGTATCTTCATCCTCTCCGACGTGGATGTAAACCCCTCAACTCAACTCACCTTTTGTTTTCCCCACGTAGGATCAAACCAAGCGCATTGTCAGATCTATGCCTGCCATTCTCCACGCGCTTCACCTATTTTGTCAGGCGTCACCTGATCTCCTTGTGCCTCACATCACGACTCTTCATCCGTACATGAAGCTGCTGGTATGTGCCACTGCGTCGCTGTCACGAAGTACTCGAATAACGTATACGTGTGTACTTGTATGGTCAGACGAACGACAACAGCGAGCACTTGACTGCGAAGAACGTGATCGGAATCATGGAAAGCGTGGCACCACTGATCGAATACCCCGACCCCACCTTTTTCGCAGCTGTCGAAAAGGACCTGGAGGAGCTCATCTACAACATCGCGCTCATCTCTCCGGTATCTCCCCTGGCTCGTTTGCCCTTATCAGTCTTACCTTCCCATCTCGAGTGCATTGTGATGACCAGCCACTTTCCAACGCAGCTCGCTTGGACGGTTATCGCTGTTGCTGCGAAGTGCCTCGCTACTTTCGTGCAGAAGCTGACGAGCCACCACGAACTCGTGCTGGGCATCGTCGATCGGTTCCAGACCTACCTCGACAAGTGTCGAGCGATCTGCACAAAGCAAGAACTGCAGACCCCTTCTCGAGTGCTTAACGCTGGCCGCGCGCTCTACTGCCTCGGCCACATCTGCCGATACTATGACGCCACTCCTACAAGTGCGTATTTTGCCGCTGTGTGTGCTTGTGACCTCTCTTACTGATTCCTCTGGTTGTATGTATCTTCATGTAGAGAAAGGCGCTGCTTCCAAGGATCCGATCCTGCATAAGACCTTCAACCTGTTGGTCATCTATGCGCAGAGCATCAGCACGGACCTGCAACTGCGAGCAACTCAGGTGATCCCTTGGCAAAATGCTGCTTGGGCAAAGCTGTTGGGCCTAACCGATCCGTCTCTTCTTTGCACGACCAGGCCATCGGAAGCATCTTCGTACGCGCGCCCGAGCTCATGCTCAAGTCCCACGTGCAGACCATCATCCGAAAGGGTCTTTCTTCCGAATCGCACGAGGTCCGTCTTCAAATGCTGCTCAACATCTCCGACTTCCTTGCGGCGGAGGAGGCCAAGGCGCTCTCAGCAACAGCCGGCAAGAACAAGAAGAAGTCCAAGAAACCAGGTGCGTGGGTGTTACTGGCGCCTGCGGTTTCTCTATTCTGATGCCTTGCATTCGTGCTTGCCTCTGGGTGCAGTAAAAGCCAAAGCCCAGACCAAGCCTAAGGGAGAGGACGAGCTGGACCTCGATGGTTCGATGGACCTTAATGAGTCGTTGGACGAGAGCAGCCATGAGCTGTTTGTGGAAATGGACAACAGCGACTCCGGGTACCCATCCAGTTCCCACTGCGTGACTTCCTCAGTGCTGAAAAGCTGCTGACGTGTCATTGTTCATGATAGGGTGAGCAACACAATCGCTCAGACGTTCCTCGAGTCAGTGTTGGAGCAATGTCTCGACACCCACCCCCGCGTGCGAACTGCTGCGCTCAACACGCTAGCCCACATTCAACGTCAGGGGCTCATGCACCCACTGCAGGTGAGCTCTCAAGCCAGTCCCTCAATTAATTGCGCACTATAACCAAACTTACCCCTCTTCCTCCTCCAGTGCGTGCCTCATCTGGTCGCGCTGGAGACCGACCGAGAGCTCGCTATCGCGGACAAGGCCCACCGACTTCTCATGACGATTAACGAGAAATACCCCAGCTTCCTGCACAATCGCTTTATCGACGGCATCAAGCTGTCATACACGTTCCAGAAGAACACCTGGGGCACCTGCACAGGTACGCAAATATCGCTCGTCAATCGTCTCAAGACGATGTTCGTCTGACAAACGCGTGGCTCTCCCTGCGCACAGCTCTGGCGCCCAACTCGGAGTTGCCACTGTCCGTGCTCGCCCAATTGTACACTCTGTTCAGCGACAAGCGCACCACCCGCAACTTCTTCCTCAGCTCCATCATCCGACTCTTCGAGAAGTGTACATCGTCTGAGGAGGTGCGCAGCTATTCTTCCTCCACAGACGTCTTTTCGATGCTGATGTGCCCTTCGATCTCAACCTAGACGGACATCGCCTTCTTCCGTTATCTGGCCGAGCTCATCCTCAGTCTTCCCTACACCTACGCCGATGAGGTGTTGAGCATCATCTACTACATCAATCGCTCGGTATCGTTCGTGGGCGGCACTGCTCTGGTTGCGCTTGAGACCTTCTTCAAGAAGTCCAAGAGTAACGACAAGAACCCACCCGCGGTGGCGGAGGACAAGCTCAAGATTTCGTCCATGATCATGATTCTGCTGGTTCTCAAGCACACCCTCAAGCGAGCCTACAAGCTCACCGACAGGTACCGACAACTCAGCAGAACCAATTCTGCTCCTTTCTGTTGTTAGTAAGTGGAGTTGACTGGAGTGACTGACCTTTCACCTTCCTCTACTATCAAGTCGATGCAAGGCCTACTCCCCGACGGAGACGGTCAAGGCGCGGGAGGGCAAGATTACCGAGGCGCCGGTGATAGAATTCACCGCCGACAGCTCGCCTTTTGCGACCATCACCTGCGACTTCGACGTCGATGACATGCCGGCGCTCCGGACCCATTACAAGGAGGTTCGTGTCGTACTGTGTGTGGTTGGTCGTGTGGTTGGTCATGTACTGTCGTTGTCGTGTTGCCCTCATTCCGGTGTTCATTTCGTTCATTTCGTACATTTCGTATAGTTCAAGCAGGTGATGCGGGAAGACGAGGGAGACTTTGACCTCAAGGAGAGCACGGCCAAGAAGAGCGCAGCCTCCAAAGGCAAGCCTCGCGGACGTCCCAGGAAGCTCAAAGCGGCAGAGGAAGAGGCTGAGATGGAGGTAGAGGGCGACGGCGATAGCGAAGAGCGATCGCCCGTCGCCCAGCGCACGCGCCCGCCAGCAAGGAGGACGACGCGAGCCAAGGCCAAGCGAGAGGAGAGCGAAGAGAGCGAGGAGGTGCAGTCCGAAGACGGCGGCGCCGCGACCAAGACGACGAAGAAGAAACCGGCGGCACGCAAGAAGAGAGCAGCGCCCGCACGCAAGGCCACCAAGCGAAGGCGCATCGGCGGCGATGACGACGACTCGAACGACGGCGACTTCGTGGGCTGATGACGGTCATCGTATTCTTTGCTTTGTTTCATGAACAACTTGACCTACAGCTTCATGTCTTCGCCTTTGAGCCACCACATCCCTGTGCATTCCGGAAGTGTTGCTTCCTCGGTATCCTCTTCTTCTTCCTTCTCTTCTTCTTCTTCTTTCGCTTCTGCTTCCTTGTCGGCTTGCTCGTCGACGTGCTTTGTCGTGGTCTCCTTCGCTTTCGTTCTTTCTTCGCTTTCGCTCTTCCCCTCCTGTTCTTCGCTTCGCTTTTTGCGCCTCTGCTTGGCTCTTCGCTCTTCTGTCATGCCGGCCACCTGCCACCGGCAACCATCAGCATCGCCTCATTCGTTCTAGAACTGACTACAACCTCCATTCAACAAGAGCGAGACACAAGAAGCAGACAAGGCAGTACCTTGTTGCCAAAGAAAAAGCGTGTGAGGGCGATGGCCTCGTCCCAGTCGACGAAGCGGTAGTCTGTTCGGAACCAGCGGAAGTGGAAGCCAGCCTCCTCCAGCAGTGCATAGAACAGGTTGCGCCGGTTGGGCTCCTCGTTGCCCGTACCTGCGGCCACGACGACGGTGAAGAAGATGAAGAAGGAGGAGAAGGAAGAAGCAAAGGTGAGCGAGAGCTCGGCGCAGCGGCCCGTGTGGTGGTTGGAAGTTTTACCGAGGGTCTCGAGGATGACGAGGGAGCCGTGCGGTCGAAGGAGTGCGCGGAGATCGGCGAGTACTCGCTTCACCTCGACGTCCCACGTCAGGGAAGACCACACCTCCGCCTTCACGTACGACAGCGTCCACCCTGCTCCGCCGCCATCAGCGTCATCACCATCACCACGGCCGCTTGCTTCTTCAAGAAGAAGAGAAGGAAGAAGAGGAGGTACCGGCAAGCACTACGTCGGCGGATGACGGCTGTAGTCCGAACGTGTGCACCTCGCGGTTGTTGCCGACGCTGAACGTCGTCGTACAGCTCGTGGTGGTGGATGGAGGCATTCGTTCGCGAGCGAGATCGAGCATGTGGGAGGAGGAATCAAAGGCGAGGATGGATCGAACCCAGGGGGCCACCATACGGGTGAGCCTTCCCGTGCCTGCGCCCAGCTCGACGACGTCGCCGTCGGGATGGAAGACGTCGAGCTCGCGAATCGCTCTTTCGATGTTGCCCGCATAGTCCTGGCGCGAGACGAGCAGCTCGTAATGGGCGGCGTAGCGGCGGTAGATCTCCTTGTGGCTCACCTTGAATCCTGCATTCGCGATTTTCAAAGTGTCCGGTGATTTGGAACGATCTGATCTCTTGGTTGACTTTCGACGTTTGCGTGATGGTTGCTGTACAGGTTCGACTTCGTCGCCTGGCCGCTCCACATCATCCCATGCGTCTTGGGCGCGATGTCGTTCCATCTGCTCGATCGAGATCTGAGAAAAGGGAAGGGAAATATATGAGGAAATTCGCACGAATTCGAAGAAGCTCAAAACACTTGCCTCCAGTCGCGCAGATCGATCTGTGGACGTCCGGAAGAACACAGCGTACGAACATTGCTTCACACCCTTCCTTTTGCAGTTGCCACCACCTCCTTTGCATGTTCTGGGCTGCCTTCGTACGATTCCTTCAAATCAATCAATTCATGAGCTTTCATCTTACGTCAGCCCGATCTCCCCGCAGGCTTCGCCAAGCTTGTCCCATTCATCCATCAAAAGTTCGAACGATTTGACATCTCTCGGAAGAGAGGAGCATGCGACGCCCGATCAGACCAGACGGGGAGGAAGAGGACGAAGAGGTGGAGGCGTTCGCTCCTCGCGTGTACAGACCCCACGTCGCCATCAACCTACACCATGGCAGCCACACGCTCGATGACGCCGCGATCGCCACCAAGAAGGCACCGCCAAGTACGTACTTCCTGGCCCTGCGTTGGAAGGTTTGGCCGTGAGTTGCTGACACGTCTTCCTCCTGGCGTCGCACACACACCCGTAGGTAAATGGCTTGCCCACTTGCCGCTGGGCATTCGGCTGTCCGTGACGGCCGTGCTTCTCGTTATCTTCTTCCTCGTGCGGCCCTCTACTCACACGACACACGACACACGACACACGACACACGACACACCAAACACCACACACCAAACACCACATAACATACATCACCGCACGTCAAGGTCTCGTTCATTGAATGCTAGCTAACGTTTGTGTCTGGGTTGTCGCTCGTTTTGAAGACCGTGTCAGCGGTGCCCATATGGAACAAGGAGATCTTCGCGGGCGATCTCCCCGGCGCAACGCCGTTCCCCTACGCTCTCACTGTCACCTTCCTGCAACTGGTAAGCAACGCACTTTTTGTCTGGGTTGCATATCTGATTGTGGGATGGCGCTGTGTGCGGTGCAATGCAGGCCGGCACAGATGTGCTGCTGTTTCTGGTGGTGCTAGCGACAGCCGGGGTCCACGCATACCGAGCACACAACCGTACCAAGCACAACTGGGCCGAGCCACCAGAACCCATCAAGCCCTTCTACTTCACTCACCGCTTTCTCTTCAAATTGTACGCAATCACCAAGTGTGTCGCGTGTGGCGTCTGTGGGCTTACAAGATGGACGTCTGCAACGCAGATGGCACACACTGCCCATCGGCGTGCTCTTTGGGTTCAAGCTGGGCCTCACCAACTGGGGTCTCCATCTGGCACCCACAGTCAACTTCCATCTCTTGGTTCAGGCTTGCTCGGTATACCATTCATCCCCTGCCCCTCGGTGTCGCGTCATGTGTGCAGCGACTTACCTTGCGCGCATTGAATGCTCAGCTATTCTTTGTGATCCTGTTCGCCTTATTCATCCTGCGCGAGCGACCAACCATCTGGGCTCTCCTGTGCGCGGCGGGCGCAACCGCGGGGGCCATCCTCGTCTCGCTCCAGTTCGAACACGTACGCATTAGTACTCACAATTTGTGTGGACTCTAGTGGGATCGTGCCCTCATCGGAACACACACACACACACACACACACACACACCAGGCTTGGGGTCTGGGTGACAAGTGGTGGGTGATCGGCGTCAACTTTGCGTCGGCGATCTTTGAGGGCCTGTCCATCGTCTTCCTGCGACGAGCGCGGAATATCCTGGCCAAGGCTTTCCCGGAGGAGCGCGACGTTCTGCTCATCATCCAGATCACCTTCATGAAGCTGGTCATATCCGCCCTGGCCGTGTTGCCCTTCGCTCTCGTAATCGAGGGCTGGTGGAACCCGCTCAAGGTGCCGCATCACAGCCGAAGAGAACTTGTTATCGTATCGCATGGCTTTAAAGTGTGCCACATCACAGGCCGACATATTGTGGGACGCGCTGCCGGAGACGTCGTTGACCCTCATTCCCTACATCTTCATCGGCTCCATCTTCACCTTCCTGTGCGTGTTCCCACTGACTTGATCGATGCAGTCATGTCGTCGAAGCTAACTCGGCCGGGGTGTACGCAACAGCTTCCAGTGCGACTACACGACCCTCACCTTCCTCGCCGGAGCGCAGGACGTGGGCGTGCTGTCCCACATCAAGATGTGCGTCTCCTCGCCCTCCTCCTGCGCCAGTCTTGCCGCGTCTACGCGGTGTACTGACGCGCGCGCCACATCACGACAGCGTGCCGCAGGTGGCCTTCTCGGAGGCTGTCTTCCAGAACTTTGAGCCCAGCTGGGAGAAGGTGCGTGTTGGTCCGTGTGTCCATGTGCGTGTGCGGTGGTGTGTGCGTGCACGGCGCGCTCACTGAAACGCCTGTTGGTCGCCACAGATCGTGGGCCTGGTGCTGGTGCTTGTGAGCGGAGTGTGCTATGGTGTCCTCAAGTGGTTCCACCTCACGCACAGCCATCGCCACCATCATCACAAACACCACCACGAGGAGGTCGTGCTGCTGAGCTCTCCACCGTCATCGCCACCGCCACTCTCCTCACCGCCCAACGACAGACTTCGATAGAATGAAGATGGTGCTTGGAAGAGATGTGTGCACGTAGACATGAGGAGGGGAGAGAGAGAGGAGAAGGGGGGAGAGATGGTCAAGATCACCGCTTCTCGAGGAGCTTGAACTGGCTTCGCTTCATCTTCTTCAGCTTTCTCGTGTCGGTGATCTGAGCAAGCGCGGCCCACGGTCAGTCCCACTCCCAAACCATCATCGTCGTCTCGCACACACGCAGGGCACGCACCTTTTGGACGACGGTGGACTTCTTGATGTTCTCCTCCTTTCGCTTGCGTCGCTCGGCGGCTTCCTTCTTCTCCTGCTCCTTCTTCTGCTGGGTGTCCTCCTTGAGGGCGCGCTCCTTGGCCTTCAGCACCTTCAGCTTCTCCCGCTCCTGCGACTTGGCCTCCCACGTCTTGTTGTACGCCTTGCCCACCAGCAACGACGAAGTCCTACACAATGGTACCACAATAATTATAATTAGTACAAAAAAAAACAAAAATCAATTAATAATTGGGATGCATGATCAAATCAATGAAGATTAAATGCGAATCTCCATTAAATTATGCTTTAATGTGTAGAATGAAGATCGTACCTCTTGTTGTTGGTCGATTTCCAGACGCGGCCCGATTTGGGCACACCCTTGGCGACGGGAATGGTGTTCTTCTTAGTGCTCGCCGTGGCTGACACGGCAACATCTCCGCCAGCCTCGGGGGCCGCAGGTGCGGATGTCTCCACGCTCACAGCCGGGGCGGTCGCCGCCACCGCCGTGGCCTCCTTCGTCGTCTTCTTCGCCTTTCCCATCTTCCTTCTTCCTTCTTCTAATTCGATTCGATTGGCGTTGATTGAAGGTTTGCGGCCCTGTCCCTTGTCCAACACACAACTCCAATCTCCAACAGAAGAAACAAAGAACCGTTGGAAAATTATTTGTTTTTTTATTTTTAAAATTTAAAATAAGTCGAATAAATGGTGTGAGTGACGCAGCCCTCGACTGTCGTGTAGACCACAACGCGCACTGACCAGCTCCACCCAGCACGATGGCCACCTTCTTCCTCTGCGCCTTCCTGTGCGGATTTTGGTTTGGTTTGAAACTTGTTTCCCAAACGTTTCGATCGAAACCGGACCGAGGAGAACGAAACCTGGGCGGAGGGCGTCACGGGTGGGTCGGCGGGACGAGGTCTCCGGTCCCGTGGTGGTGGTGGTGGTGGTGGTGCTGACGATCATCATCAGAGGCGTCGTGCGGGTGGTGGTGAGCGCAGTTGTGGTGCTTGTGATCGTGCTTCTTCTTTGGCTGTGGCAGTCACCAGACACGGCAGGTAAGTTCTCGGTAAGCGCAGAGAGAGAGAGAGAAGGGGACGAGACGAGAGACGCACGCGTGGTTGCTTCTCATAGGCGTTCTTGTTGTCGTCGTCGCTGCTCTCCTCGCTGCTATCGCTGTCATCCCAGCTCCGCGGTTTGTGGTAGATGCAACAAACTGCCAAACAAAAAATAAAGAAAAATAAATCACAATTCATTGTTGAAGATGATGTGCCAGCTGGCAAGATTGGGGGCTGGCTACACGTACGCTTGGAGCTTTTCTTATCGAGATGCTCATTGTCGATCACGTCTTCGTTCCATTGGACACCCTTCTTCTTGCGTCGCGGCGCTAATCGCAACGTCACCACGGGCGATGCTGGCGGAACTTCCTGCACCAGCAAGGTGGTGGACGACGCCGGCGTTGATGTGAGCGACATCTTCAATTACAAATTTAGCTGATCTGCTTTTGTTTCTTTTTCTGTTGTGTTTTCTCACTTTTCCGAATGTTTTTATTTTATCTACAACGCTCGGTTCATGTTGTTGGTTCTTCCTCTTCTTCTTCTTCTTCAAGCACCACGCCTACTACTCGCCCTCCTCGAGGTAACGGTACTCGAACGTGAATTCCGTCTTCTTGCGCTGACACCAGCCGGTCTCGTAGTCAAAGTACACATACGTGCCCTGTGTTGACAAGCAGATGCGTCGATGAACACGGCGAAAAAGAAGATAGAACGAGAACGAGGAGAGAGAGAGAGAGAGAGCTGGATGATGACGCACCTGCTCGTAGTCGTTGGTGATCTCCTTGGGCTCCTCGTGTCGCTGGAACCACGTGAGGTACTTCTTGTGGTACCGCCAGAGCTGCTTCTTCAACTCACGCGCCGCAAGATACCTATAGGCAGGAGCGGAGGAGCACGTCAGCGTGGCGGAAAGCGGGGGAGAGCGAGCATGAAGGAGGGAGGGTAGTACTGTTGGTAGGTGCCCTGCTGGTAGTAGAAGATGAAGAACAGGGTGTCGGTGTCAAACTTGGAGAAGATGGCCGGGTTCTCGAAGACCGTCGACGGCAGCTGCGGGAAGGTGGCCGGCGTTGGGTAGGCATTCTGCGGCGTGTACTGTCGTGGCCGGCTGCACGGCGAGAGCAAACGAATAATAATAATATAAGTGAAGAGGAAATAATAAGAAGACTAGATTGACGAAAAGAGGAAAGAGAGCGGGCGACGGGTGTGTACTTCTCATAGTCCATCTGCTCCGGCAGGTTCTCCATGGAGGTCTCGAGCATCTTGAGGTTGAAGAGCTGCTGCTGCTGCAGCTGGTGCTGCCTCTGCTGCTGCGCTCCCTGCTGCGGGTGCTGCGGGGGCATGCCCTGCTGCGGGTAGCCGCCGGGCATGTGGACCCCATGGGCGCGGCCGAGGTCGGCCAGGGACACGTCTTCTTGTGTCGACAGACCAGCCTCCACGCCTGCGACGTTGTTTGGTGTGTCAGTCCAGCCAACGCAGTGTCGGCCCGCTCCCCCGCCACCACCCTTGCAGCAGTAGTAGCGGTGACGTACGAGCGGCGGCTGCGGCGGCCATTTCCAGGGACGCGCTGGCGGCCGAGAGGTCGGCGAGGGAGCCTGAGTTGATGGGGGTCGAGTTGTCGAACGTGTCCAAATTCTTGCTGTCTTCGGCAGCTTCCTGGAGCGTCTGTTGACCGACGTAGGTGTGAGCCCCTCACACTGATCAGGCGCTCGCAGATAAAAAGAAAAAGAAAACGGCAGAGAAGAAAGAGCGAACCTGCATGTACTGCTGGCGGCCCATCTGCTGCTGCGACAGCTGCATGAGCGATGGGAGCTGAGGCGAGGCCGCGCTGGGCTGCATCATTGATGGCGGCATGTGGTGCGCCGGGTGCTGCTGGTAAGGCGGCGCCGATGCGCTGCGCACCGCAAGCTCTGTGCGTGCGAGAGAGAGAGAGAAGGATGAGTCTTCGTTCGGCCACGTCGAGCGATTGTCGGAAGGCGCACCTTCTTCCTTCATTCGCTGCGAGGGCATCTCCGGCGGTGGAGTTGGGCTCGCTGGAGACACGGTCATGCGTTAATGAGCTGTGTGCAACCCAGCGAAGCCACCTGCAAGAAGAAGGCTTGTACCTTTGCCTCTGCGTGGCGACGTGGTCCCCTGGCCGGCCTGGGAAACGGCAGTGGGGCCGGCGGCTGGCCGCTGCTGCGGCTGGCTGGGCGTGGGCACGAGGGCCGGCGGCTGGTGCGAGACATTCGGTTGCTGCTGCGGCGGCTGGTGCAGCAGGGGCTGCTGGGCCTGAGCTGGTGGCTGCTGCTGGGCGGCGGGGGGCTGCGGCTGCGATGGTGGCTGCTGAGCCGCAGGTGGCTGGTGGTGGGTCGCCGAGGGCTGGCTTCCGAGGAGGACGTCCCGCGCTGTTCGCTTCATTGTCTCAGGCACAGGCGCGCTTGCAGCAAGCTTCTTTTGTGCGGGCGCTGCTCGAAGGAAAAAAGTCGGCCAGTCGGTCAGCCTACAATCAACATGACACACGTGTACGCACGCAGGGCGAGGCATACCAGGAGTGGGAATGGGGAGAGAAGTGGTGGGCGTGGGGATGGGCAAGTGTGAGGGTCCGGCCTTGGCGGGGGCGGGTGTTGGCGTCTCCTGGCGCTCGGGCTTGGCCGCGGGTGCCGCCTCCGGTTTGCCTTCGACGGCGGCCTCCTCGCGAGCCTCCTCCGACTCTTCGTCTTCGCCATCTTCCTCGCCTGATCGTAGGATTTATGAAGACGACGAAACCACGGTAAGCCACTGAACGACTGGCACTGTGTGTTTGAGCAGTGGTGCGGACCTTTCTTTCGCGTGTTCTTGAGTCCGACTTGACTTGATCGTAAGCCCCCAGACGGCAGAGAGCTGGCCACCGCAGAGGCAAACGAAGCCGGGAATCCAGAACTGCACGAGAGAACGAACAGGCGTAAACGTCAGCACGCGAGCGTGCGAAGAAAAGTGATCCAGACGGGGAAGGATCGATCAGCCTCTCGTACCTGGTGGGCGGAGACGAGGAGAGAGGAGTAGCCGACGGAGTGGTGTTGGACGAGTTGGGCGAAGAAGTGTCAGGCGTCGCCGAAAGCGATCCTCCGGCACCGTGCGCCAGGTTCAGTTCATCATACAGCTGTTCGTCCTGTGGTGTAGAACACCGAGTAGAAGAAGAGGAGTCGCATGATGAGAGAGAGTTGCCAAAGCGCGCTGGCGGTGCACCACGTCTTCGTGTCGTGCGGCACGAACCTCATAGAAGTCGGCCTCCTGGTTGCTGTCAATATAATACTCTACACCGTCCCTGATAGCGTCCACCTGTCGGTGTGGGAAGCACGAGCATGACAAGCACGCGGTGAGCATGGTGGAGAAGAACGTAAGCACGTGAGAAAAGGTACAACGTACGTCCTCCTTTTCCACCGTCTCGTTGTCGAGCTTGCGGAGGATCTGTTCGAGCGCTTCCTCGTGATAGTGATGCTTCTTCACCAGCACCTTGAGTCGCTCCAGGCGATCCACAAACTCGACGCTCCGCTTGCCCTTCTTGGCCGCAAGGCCCTCGATTTCAGTGTCGAGCGCGTCGATCTGTGACCGCAGCTTCGTCAAGCACTTGCCGATCCTGTCTCGGGAAGAAGGAGTGCGCGTGTGAGGTCGTTGTACCACCGCACCTTCGCCATCAACGAGACAGCGCTGCTGCCGAAGAAGCGGGCTGAGCGAGTGAGAGGCAACCGTACCACTTCTTCGTTTCCGTGTTGGGGTCCTCGTCCTTGGCAAGCGCCGCCTGCTGCAGACCCTCCTTCGAGAAGGCCTTCGTTTTCATCTCCTTTTCACACACCTTGAACTTTTCCATGTTCTGTTGCGGCAGAGGCGGGCCTCAATTGAGCATCACATTGAACACAATTCACATAGCGCATGGGGAGGTGAATGCGCACCGCCTCGATCATTTTTCGCGCTTCCACGAGGGCCTTCTTGTCCTTGATTACGTTTGATTGCGTCCATGTCTTGATCTGGTCTCGATACCGCTGGAGCTTCTTAATTGCCTTCTTTAGATCCGTTTCATACTTCTCCTTCTGATTGCTGCTTGCGGCAGTGTTGACCTTCCGTAAGATGTCTTCGAATTCTTTGGCCCCTTCTTGGACCTTTTTTAATACTCGGTCGATCTCGCCTGCAAATGGGTTGGAGTCAGTGTTGATGCAGCTTCTCTATGCTGCAGATGACAGCGATGCTGGCTAATTTAAGCGATAAACGATCACAAATTAAAATGGAAAAGAAAAAGACTGTCATTCATTCATCCACTCGATCGAGCCCGCACCGAGTAGTTTTCGTTGGGCCTGCGTCATGGAAGAAATAGCGAATATGAATCGAAGAGTCCAACTAATCGATCTGTACTCGACCGATCTGCTTTCTCTGATGTGTTGGTCGCCCCTTGGCCAGCTCTTTTCAGGCCTATTTTTTTCTATTTTTTAATCCCCCAAAAATCCTGCCACCATCGGTGCGTGTGCGTGTGCGTGTGCGTGTGCGTGTGCGTGTGCGTGTGCGTGTGCGTGTGCGTGTGCGACGGAAGATCAGAAGGCGGTGGACACAGTTCATGTTCGCCCTGGGCGCTCTCCCTCTCTTTGTACATTCGCTCGCCGTTGGTCCTCCAGCTCGCGAGCCATCATCCAGGCGTGGAACTGGGCCTGGCGGTCGTCGAGGTGTTTGACCTTGGTGTCGAGCACAACGAGCAGCGTGATGATGTACTCCATCTGGCGGCTAAAGTCGTTCATCCGCTCGTTCATCTGATTGTTCAGCGCCACCACCAACTGCTGCGTGATCGACATCTCGCCCACCCCTGCGCGCCACGTCTTGTGAGGCACGCGTTACACCGCACACGCACGCAGCACCGCACACACAGCGATGCCAATATGGCGCAACGAACCTTCCGTGCGGGCCTGCATTTTGAGGACTTGTTCGATGGTGAGGTCACTCCTGTCCCACTCGTTGGCCTCGCCCCAGAGGCTGCCGGTCATGCGTGCGCCCCACAGGTTCTCGGCCTGGCGCGGTTGGTTGCGTCGGCGTGGCGGGCCGCCGCCCACAATGTACTCCCCGCGGCTCCGCGCGTACCCTACACCCTCCTCCTCGCTCCAATCCATTGCGCCCTGCTCATCCCAAGCATCTTCATCTTCATCTTCATCTTCTTTCTCGCCGCCGTCCACCTCCTTGTGGTCTCGCCTCTGCTCGTCAATCTTCTCCACTTCGTGGTCGTGGTCGTGGTCGTACCCTACGCTCGACTTCAGCTTCTGACAGAACAAAGAGTGCGTGGGTGTGGTGGGTCGTCAAGGCCAAGGCAGAGCAAAGAAACTGAACCTACACAGAACGAACAACCGAGTACCTGCATGTTGGCATAGACGGCGTCGAACAACGTCTTGTCGAGCTGGCCAGGGGGATCGCTCCCTCTTCGGTCGTCTCCCTCCAAACTCGATCCACGATTCTCAGGCCCAGCTTCCCTCGCACCTGGCCGATCCGCCCCCATCTGCCAACGAGTCATGTTGTCAGCAGCTGGTGTCCGTCATTGTGACGCCATGCAGGCGGGAACGCGGGCGCACCTCTTCTTGCTGTGCTCGAGAGCCAGCGTTCGGCGAGGAGAAGGCTGCATCGGGTGCAGTGGACGGGAGTGGAGGCGGCGGCGGCGGCGGCGGCATCGAGTGATGAGGAGAGGGAGAAGAAGGGCCAGAGGAAGAAGAAGGAGGAGTACTTAGCCCTGGAGGAGGACGGAACGTGCGAGAAGAGGAGGTAGAGGAAGTAGGCCATGCAGGTGCATGAGGAGGTCCTGGAGCCGAGCGCAGGTGGTCAGCTGAGTGCATGGCCGATGGTGGCGGCCCTGATGCCGGTCGTGGCTGCGGTGCCGTCGCCGTCGCCGTCGCCGTGGCTGCCGCCTTCTCTTCTTCGTCTCGCCGTCTGGCGCTCCTCTCGCGCTTGCGCGCCGCCTTGCTCCCGGCTCGCTCCCACCCCAGGGCGCTGCCGCTCTCTGCTGTGCACGCTTCGGTCGCCGACGCACGCTCCAAGGACGCCTCTTCCACTCCAACAGCAGCCGTGGGTGGCATCGATGAAGGTGAAGACGACGGTGAAGGTGGCGGGCTGGCTTGGCTCGTGCGTCGGCCGTGTGGGGCAGGCACGTCTCCACCCTTCTTCTTCTTCTTCGTTTGCTTCATCTTGCTGTGTTTTGATTTCCGCTTTGCGTCGCGTTCGGCCTCGATGAGGGCCAGCAGCTGGGCTTCGGCCGCCCTGGCCTGCTCCTCCTTCTGCTCGATGTCCTCCTCTGGCGCCGCGCTCTGGCTGCCCTTCTTGTTCTGCTTGCCGGCACCACGGCGCCGGATCGTAGGTCGGGCATCGCGCAGGACGGCAGCCGCGAGCGACGGGGTCGTCGGAAGCAGCGATTGATCCTTCGCCAGGTCCGCCCTCAGCAATTGATTAATCGCATCTGAAAAATTGGGCGTGCCCTCCATTCATTCATCAATCGATTTCATCCATTTATTATTTATTTTTCAGTTAAGAAAACAAAAAGAAATGAGAAGGAAATACCAAAGGCCGAGGCGCTCTTACGTGTAAGAGTGGACGACGGGCTGGCGCGGGGACCGGAAGTTAAGGACGCTTGGCGATTGGCTGGTATGTCGTGGCCAGCTCTCCTTCCTGTTCCCGCTGGCGCTACGGATTTCCCCCCTGGCACTTTCCGCCACATCCGGACTGGGTGCTGTTTGGCATCCAGGCGAGTACCAGGCCACACCACTATTTAAGCGCAGGCCCTGCAGCACGGACCGCTCTCTACAACCCAAGGGTCGTCGATTCATCGCCGTCGCCAACAACCCACACACACTCACACTCCCAGAAACCCACATGACCGAAGACTTTCGATTCGCGACAGTCACCCAGGCACTCGAGTGAGGGTTCGACTCACTATGACTCACTCACTATGCCAAGTCGCCCGGCCACAGCCGGAAGGCCGCGATCACGCACGCCAGGCCCGGCCACGGCGCCGGCGGCCGCTACCAGACTCTGACCTTCCACGCGCTCAACCAGGTCACCGCCCGGCTGGCCAGCCACTACGAGACCGTCTTCAACAAGCAGCAGCTGCAGGACGGCGGCGCCCATACGACCAAGAACGTGTCGCTCTACGCCAACAGCAGCCCCGAGTACCTACTCTCGCTCTGGGCCCTGCTGAGGGCCGGCTACGTGCCGCTGTGCCTGTCGCGGGGCCGCGGCGGTGAGCCATCTGGCTACCAAGGCCCAGGCGGGCACGGTGGTACGCGGCCGCGAGAGCAACCTGGTGGCCACCACCGACGCCCTGCAGCGGGAGGTCGCCATCGGCAACGTGGTCGACATCCTATCGCCTGAGGAGCTGCAGGCCATCATCGACAGCGTGCACGCGGGACAGGCCCACGCCCCGGCACTCGAGGAGACCACGGCCACCCACGCCCAGCCAGACCTCAACTCACCTGCCCTCATGCTACACAGCAGCGGCAGCACAGGTAGACACTTAGCTCCACTTACATTCTTGATGAATCTCTTAAACACAATCACACGCACACACACACAGCACACACACACAGCACACACAAGCACGTGCCGTGCGGGTGGCTAACGAAGGGTGATGGCTAGGCATCTTCCCCAAGCTAGTCGTGGTGCCGCAGCGCTACGTGGCTTCGCTGCTCACCTACAAGTGGTTCGGGGAGCAGGCCCAGGCGGACGACGTGTCCTACGTGCTGCCGCCGTTCTACCACGCCTACGGCATCTTCGTCTCCTTCAACAACCTGGGCCACGGCACCATCGTGGTCCTGCCGGCCGTCCCGAGCTGGCCGCCCACCACCCAGGTACGCTGTTGCAATGCGTTCTTCATCCTTTACGCTTCGCACATTCTCACAACCTTCCGCACAATGTCACATAAGATGTTGGTGGAGAACATTACCGAGACTCAGTGCAATGTGCTGTGCTTGCTACCTTGGCTGCTGGAGAGCATGCAGGCCGAGGCCGATGAGGCCCAAGACGAGGGCATCTACAAGCTGCTGGCCGGCATGCGCGCCGTCACCTACGCCGCTTCTTCTATTTATCTCACGTGTGTCGTTGGTCGTGTTGATCACAGGATCGACCCCTGCACCCACTGGAACCACATACAGATCCTGCCGCACGTGCACCACACGATGGAGTCGCACGTCGGGCACCGGTCCAACCTGTACCGCCTCATCATCAAGCGCGACAACCCGATGCTCGCGTTGGGCCAGGCCAACACGCCCGAGGGCGACTACGACATGAACGACATCCTCGAGCGTGTATTCGACTGCAAGCCCGGGCGTGCATGCTATGCCCTTCGCGGCCGCGTCGACGACGTGATCTTGCACAGCACCGGCGAGAAGACCAACCCGACCCCAATGGAGGCCGCCGTGCGCAACCACTGCCCGGCAGTACTGGCCGCCGCAGTCGTGGGCCAGCAGCGCTTCAGCACCGCGCTGCTGGTCGAGCTCAAGCCCGGCATCGAGCCCACTGCGCCTGACGTGCTCGATAGCCTGTGGCGCGCCGTGCTGGTCGCGAACCAGAACGCGCCCCAGCACAGCCGCATCCTGCGCGAGATGATCCACGTTATGGGCGCGGGCGAAGGCGGCGGCATCCCGCGCACCGACAAGGGCAGCCTGCGGCGCAAGCACATCGAAAAGCGGTTCAAGACCCGCATTGATGAGCTAGAGCACGACAAGCTCAAGCTGTGGGGCTGTCAGCTCAGCAGGCCCAAGCTCGGGCTGGCCGATGACCAGTGGGACGAGCTAGCCCGCCACAGCACCTCCGTCATCCACAACGTGCGTTTCATAACCGCATTCGACACACAACGCTCAACGCTCACACTGTGGCGGGCACACGTGCAGGCCTGGCTGCTGAATTTCGAGGCGACGCCGATAGAGTTCGAGGAGAGCTACATCAAGCCCAGCTACGAGCTCATGCGCCTGTGCAGCGCCCATGCGCTGAAGCAGTACATGTTCGTCTCCAGCATCACGGCCGCGATCCGCAACGTCGCAGGGCCATGGGGCACGGTGCCGGAGCTGGTGGTCGACGACCAGCACCGTGCCAGCGCCATGGGCTACGGCCAGAGCAAGCTCGTCACCGAGCGTCTCGCCACCCGCTACGCCGAGCGCTTCAGCGTGCCCGTCACCATTGCCCGCGTGGGCCAGATCGCAGGCGACTCCATCCACGGTACTGTGTAGCCCTCACATTTCATTCATTGCTCGAATTGCTTGTCGCTGATGTGGTGTCGGCGCAGGCACGTGGAACACGAGCGAGCATCTGCCGCTGATGATCAAGGCCATCGAGACGCTGCGTGCGATGCCGGACCACTACATAAGCGTGGACTCGCTCCCGGTCGACGTGGTGGCGGAGACGATGGCCACACTGCTGACCGACCCACCGCTTCCAGGTGAGACCGAGGCCGAGAGCAAGCACACGCGCGTGGCCCATTTGGTCAACCCCGTGGAGCTGCCCTGGCTCGACTTCCTCAAGATCCTGCAGTCGCCTGACCTTGGCCTCCCCAAGTTCTGGGTTGTCGAGGCCCACGAGTGGCTACAGCTGCTGGAGGAGTCCTCGCCAGACCCAGTGGCCAACCTCATCAAGAAGCTCCAAGGCTACTTCACAGACTTATACACTGTGATGCCTGCTGAGGAGTCCCACGGCCTTGAGGCCAAGTTTGAGACAGCACACACAACCCAGCTTGTGCCCAGCATGCACTATGACCTGAATCATGACTTTTGGCACAAGGTTGTTGGCCACTGGCATGATATCAGCTTCCTCCATTAACCCTCACTACCATGTCAAACTCTTTCACAAACTTGTCTGTAATGATTGGACAATTTGCACAACCCACATTCATATTGAGATGCTTGCTTCTGTTGAAAAACAAGACTCACAAACTTGTTCATTGGGAGGAAAATAGGATAAAGCCACCCCCCCAATAAAAAAACCCCCAATGAATAGGCACTATTCCCCTTTTTACCACAACACTTTATCCATGAACACCCAATATCAGGCATCTTTGCACTTTGCATTGGATTCAGAGTTTGTGAGCTATTCCTAAGGCAAAAACTACATACAAAGCCTGCAAAAAGTTGTCACAAGAAACCACGGCACTCATAGGCACCACAGAGGCATGGCTGTTGGCCTTTGGCGCCAGGTGACATCTGATAGTCCCAGGTCAGTTCTGTACCCTGTGGAATGTCAAACCCTGCAAAGAAGCATGGCCTACAGTGCATGGTAAGAAAAAACACAAAAAATGAGCCAAAGAGCACAGAGCAACATAAGGGGAGTGGCATACTTGGCAAGGCGCAGATCCTGTAGCCCACTCACTACAGGGACAATCCACAGGTTGGGATTGCATGAGTGCTGCCATACACATACATAACACATGTAGTTAAACTCTAGCTCCACCTTGTAGAGGGGGTTGCGTACATTGACAAAGCGTGAGATGTTGCCTCTCTCATGGGGGTTGACCACATAGGGTTCATCATCACCATAGAGCTGCATCCGCAGCCCTACTGAGTTGCTGTCCTCCTCCCCTTCCTCCTCTGAACCCACATGGGGTTGTGCTGCATACCAGTCTTCATCACACTCTGCCTCATCTAGTAGGACCAGCGATGTGAAGAGTTGTGGCTCACTCTTGGGCTCCTTCAGGATTTCCTTCTCCCCAATTGCTGTTGTGGTTGTTGTGGTCGTTGTGGTCGTTGTTGCCAGCACTTCCTCTACTTCAGCCTCTGCTCTTTTCATCTCCTCTCTTGCTGCTGGAGAGGGTTGAAGAGTGATGTCGTTCTCCTCAGCTGCCAGGCAGGCAGAGATCTCGTCCTGGCTCAGATCGATGCCGTGTGGTGATGATGCTGCCACCCCCACATCCACCACCTCGTCCTTTTCGTTGTCGTGGTTGAGATCGATGACCAGTGGCGAGTCGCTGGTGTCAGTGGCAGTGGGCTTCTTTCGCTTGGCAGTCTTGGAAGACCAAGACACGCCCATCTTCCTCCGCCGTTTGCGCTTCTTCGTGGACACTTTCTTGTCGCTCGCCTGCTCGTTCTTCACCTTTGCCTTCGCCTCGGCCTCGGCCTCAGCTGCGGCCGCGGCAGCCAGCTGCTCCTGCTCCTCCGTCTCCATGGCCTTCTGCTTGCGCCACTGTTCCATCGATTCCAGCATGTCTAGGTCGAGGAGGTAGGTGTCGCTCTTGACCTTCTATGCGTGTGTGTGTGGTGGTACGTTTATGAGTGTCGTGCATGCATGCGTTTTAATTGATTGGGAACTTACCTCAGCCATCTCGTTTGTGATGATCTCGCCCACGTACTCCATCACGAAGCTGCCGGAAGGAATGTCCTCGAGTGTGCGAATGCCCCAGCCCTGTGGCCATGCGGGAAACCATGTCATCAGCAACCACCACTAGTCGAGAAACATGACGAACTGACGTGACAAGAACACGACGAGACGTGCGTGAGAGAGGGAGACCTTGTGCTTCGTTCGGAAAAGCTGAAGCCTGAAGTTGATTCCGCTCTGCGTGGCTCGGTTGCTGCAGTCCTTGTCCGCACACTTACACAACCGACCGCACTCCATGATCCTGGGGTTGGTGTTACGCATCGCGCACGACCATCAGGAAAGCGCAAAAATAAAGGAAGAAAGAAGCACAGTGAGCAGGTGCGCGTACATAGGGTAGTCGCCCGGCACGCGGCCGTTCGAATCGTAAGTCGTTCGGGGCACGGTTGCTCCAGCAAACTCCTGCGTCTTGATGATGCACTCGCACTTCGTGGGATCTGCGATTGATCGTTCCACGTACACATTGCTTGGTGAGATATTTACCGCAATCGTTGATGGTATCAGACATGGAACGAATGAAGGTACCTTGGCACCCGTCGGTGCAGCTGCAGCACACAAACGGAACATCGAACCGGATGCCGATGGACGGGTGAATGATGGAGGTGCTTATGTACTCGAACGGCTCCGGTCTCTCGTCCGACCGCACGTTGACGCACTCAATGGGAACCCGTTCTCGACCCTCGCTGATGTCGTCGATGTGCAGTAGCTCGGGCTTCGGCAGCTTGGTCGCCTTTCTGGCCTTGGACCGGCGCCCCGTAGCGCTTTGTCGTGTGTACTTACGCGCCTTGCGCTTCCTGCCAATAAAATATTAGCACAATTAACAACAATGATATCTTTCAATAATAAATAATAGTAGATAATAGGAACTAAAGGAGAGAAAATACGCACTTGGTGGCCTTCTTGTTCTTTTTCTTCCGGCGCTCGGCGGTAATGTTGCGCTCGGCGTTACCGAAGGCAAACGGATAATCCTTGGAAGCCTTGCGCTTCTCCGACAGCTTGACCTCCACCTTCGAATTGTAGCTGAAGTTCTCGATGCTCAAGTCGGTGATGCCCTTCTGCGCCAGATACCTGCCCACCTGCACCACCCCAAAACAGAGGGCACAAGAAGAAGCGCGTAAGCACAGACGCCCGCGCATCACTGCACGCGTGAAAGCGGTGAGAGGGCACCTCTACGCGCGAACGAAGCTTCTTTCCATCCGGCGCATGGTAGTACACGTCTTTGCGGATCTTGGCCGTTGCACCAGACTGCCTGGTCACCACCTGAAGAAGAAAACGACGATTAGTTGAACGAGCTGAGATTGGAGCTGCTTCGTGTGGTGTGGTGTGTGTGTGTGTGTGTGGTGTGTCGTAGCGATGGTTGAGGTGAGCACCTCTCGCGTCCATCCAGCTCGAAGAGGCAAGCTGAGAGGGTCGTTGTCATCGTCGTCAAGAGGAGCTGCACTCTGTTCTTGCTCTCCCTCCTCCTCCTTCTCTGCGTCCTGGTCGCTGTCGTTGACCTGCTTGACCTTCTTGGCTCTGTGCGAGCTCGCCTTCCGACCCTTCTTCTCGCTCTTTCGCTTCCGCTTCCGCTTCCGCTCGCGAACGGAGCTCACGCCCTCCTCCTCGTCTTCATCTGCTTTCTCGTTCTTCACCCACGCTCCAGGGTCGGTAGTCTCGTCTTGCATCGTCTTCGACTCGCTACCGTCCTCCAGCAGCATCGATTCACGACGACCGTCGTCGCTGCGCTTGGTGACGGCGCGCTGGGCGAGCTCCTCCTGCTTTTGGTTCCACTCGGAGAAGGCGGGCGAGTTGATCAAGTGGTCTTCGTTGAGGTCGAGTTGCCCCGGTTCTTGCGACAAGCCGGCATCGCCACCAGCAGCCACCGTTGCCGCATCGTTGTTGCCCTCGCCGCCCTCGCGCTCGTCTCCAGGCGGCGTACCTCCAAGCGGGGGAGTGGTTGTCGTGTGTGCTTCGGCGGTTGGGGGCGCATCGCTAATCTTGGCAGCTGGCTCGCTGTTGCGCGCTTCCCTTCTGTCGATCAAAAGAGCTGCGCCATGCATCGATGTCAGAATGGATCATTACAGAAAATGAATCTCAATTCACGCATACACTATGATGAAATATGCGCAGGCTAATCTTACAAGCAAAAGAGGGAGAAGCACCTGCTCGATCTGCTGCACTCGACGACACCTGCTCGATCTGCATCGCTGCTGCCTGAGAAGAAAGCAAAATGCACAAAGCACCACAAAATAATCTGTTGTTGTCCCACAGACACACCCCGAGATGCCGCGTTCGACACCGGCCGACGCCAATGATGAAAGAACGAAAGAGGCGACGCAACCCCAAAAAAGGTGGGTGTGGCTGCTTGGTGGCGAATCACGCGGTGGTGGGGGTATTGGGGTCCAGGGGGATCCCGGCCTCTCGGCCGGGCGATTTGTTGATGAAGCAGAGTTAACTCTCTGCGTTTGAGTTTGCTCGCCGGGCGAGGTCTATACCGACCCCGCCCACACGGGCACAACACTCCCGGAGGAGCGACACCGACGTAGTTTGCTTCAGATGAAGGAGAACTCGAACTCCGCGCTACTCGTCATCTGCTGGTTGAATCGAAGTAGCATGAATTTCATCTTTGCAAGCCGGGCCACCACACCCAAGCCCCACGATCAGCGCACAGACCGTCTTGTGGTGTACGCCCAGCCAGCCAGGAGGCATTGTGGGATTTGTCAAGAAAATAAAAATATCCAATGAAGAAAATGGAGATAATTCTAGGCATCTGAATTCCTCGCGCGTTTGTCATTCCCACCTTCCACCAAAAAATTCCTCGTATATATTCGTAAAAAGGCAAAAAGAGACAATCTATTGTCGGACCACCACTCATGATCTCATGATCTCAAACGATGGACGCACCACGCACGAACGCCGGAGACACGCTTTCGGGGGCCTTGGCCAGCCACAGATGCGTCCGCTCGATCATGGAGACCGTCCTCTGTCATGGACAAGTCATACAAGTCCTTCCACCACAACCACGAGAAAACCTTCCCCGCCTGCAGCTGTCATACGGCGGTGCGCTGGCTGGGCAAGGTGATACTGCACACCCGCCCGTCCGACTGCGACGACGCCGCTGCCGATGACGCCGACGACGACAACGGCGATGACAACGACAGCGACAAAGCCCCATACTTCAAGCGTCTTAAGATTCAAGCGTCTCGGCTCTCCGCCGCAGAGCAGGCGCTCGTCGACGGGTTCTTTGGGAGGACCAGCTCCTTTGCTTCACCGCAGAGCACGGAACTCTTTCGTCCCGACAACCTCGGCAAGATCCTCTACGTGCTGGGCAAACGCAAACAGCGCTGCGCTCGCCGCCGGCTCGGCGACTGCGCCCGCGCCGCGGGCGGCCCAGCGCCGCGGCATCTCCAAATACGGGGAACTGGCCGCTGTGTCCGTCGCGCTGCGCGATCTGGCTCTTCAAAGGCCTTTTGCTTGCGGCGGGTCGGTCAATTTGAAGCGCCTGCTCCCCACCTCTTGCGCCAAGGAGCACGAACACAAGCACGGCGAAGACCAGATCCGCATCGAGGTGCTGTTGGAGGCCGAGGGCGGACCGCACGCCGTCGATGGCGCCGATCAAGAGCAGCACTGGCGCCCGGCGGGCACCCTGGGCCAGCCCGACATCGATGCTCTCTGGGAGTGCGCCACGCCATCCAAGTTTGGCGACCTGCGCTCCGGCACCGATGTGCTGGACGAGGGCGTGCGTCGCGCCCGCGAGATCCTGCCAGGCCGCCTACGTTTGGTATTGCCGCATGGCTGCTCGGTCGCTTGGGAGAAGACCACGTTGGTGGGCGCCGTGCTCAAGACCGCCCTCTCGATGCTCCAGCCGGGCTACCCTTGCGCCGTGCGCCTCCACAAGCTCAACCTGTACGGCCCGGGCGGCTTCTTTGTCGACCACGTCGACACGCCCCGCGATCGCGCAATGATCGGCACCGTGGTCATCGGACTCCCCTCGAGCCACGCCGGCGGCGCGCTGGTCGTCACCCACTCGGGCACCTCGTTCGTGCACCAGTTCGCCAGCGAGCATCAGTCGGTCGCGTCCTGGGCGGCCCTCTACGGCGATTGCCCGCATCGCGTCGAGCCGGTCACCTCTGGCTGCCGCCTGACGCTCACGTTCGATCTGGTGCACGATCCCGAGCAGCGAGACCAGCTGTACGTGTGCAAGTGTGACTACGACAAGGCCATGCTGACCGTAGAGCGGTCGTCCGTGCCCGAGGAGAGCGCCGCAGTGATGACCGCGCGCCTGCTCACGGCCTTGGAGGCCCACTACGCCAAGACCGAGGCGTCAGGCAAGAAGAAACCCGATCTCGGTATCGTCTTGTCTCACCGCTACGTCGGCAACGAGCCGACTCTCGCCGGACTCAAGGGCGTCGACCGGCTGGTGGCCGACACCATCGGGTCGGTGCGCGGCGTGCAGCTCCTGCCGGTGCTCGTCTACCGCCACCTCGTGACAGACAAATGGGAGTACGATCCCAAGAGCAAGGCCGACGTCGTGGCCTTCACCCCCGATGACCTGCGCCACGTCATGGACCCCGAGGCGAACCCCCGGCCTCCGCGCATCGAGAGGCACGCCTTCGTCGACATGGTGGAGGGCCGGCTCGTCGAGGAACGGCGCATGGATGGCTCCAACTACACGGGCAACTCGGCCTCTCCCCAGACCATCGGCTGCATCTACTTCAGCGCCGCTCTTCTCATCGGCAGCCGGCTCGACGCGCCCGAGCAGGCCGGCGGCACCGAGCAACCAGCGTCGTGAGCGACCTTTGGTGGTTTTTATTTATCTAATTTTTAAAGATAAATACCTAAAATTTAAATAAATACCTAAAAAATAAGCCTTTTCTTTGCACGATACTCGGATACGAGTTCTGCGCTGTGGCCACAGTCTCCTCGAACACGGCCGTGAAGAGCGAAAGCGAAGGACGGAGGAAGAACGAAAGCGAGGGGAGGGGCCGAAAGTGAAAAAACATCGTCGGGCGAAGATAGAATTGGCAAACGAGAGGCAGGAGAGAGATGTTGAGCTTCTTGGGTGCGAGGAAGAGGAGCGGCACCACCAACCCCGACGGGGGCAGCGGTGGTTCGCACATCGTGCGGAAGGAGGCTCGCTCGGCTTCCATCGGGTCTGGCCCCTGTACGAGATACTCCTCCCCATCACACTCTCAGCTTTGCCAAGATCGCGCAATCTCATCCCCCCCCTCTCCTGTAACCATCTACACTTAACATCATCTTTTGAATGATTTCACACCACAGCCAAATCCAAGGGACCCTACCATGTACGGGCCCTCCCCTTTCTCTTCCTATCTGTAGAGATGGTTGTCTCATACTCTTTTTTTAATATTTATTCTTGTCTCGTGCAGTTGTCCAAGGAGGTGTTGGACTTTGACCTTGGCGAGGGCGCTTGTCCGGTCAACGAGATGGTCAAGGATACCTTCATCATCACCAACACCACCTCGACCAAGTGCGTCCTCGGCTCTCCACACACACTCTCTTTACGCCTTCAACCTTGCGTTGTTGCTCACGCCTCCGGCCGGTCCTGGGCCGCACCCGCACCAGGGTCAAGTTCCACTTCGAGCCGGCGTCGATGGGCCACTGCAAACTCCTATTCGAGCCCTCGTCTGGCACGATCGGGGCCGGGGCCGTACGTACCTCCCCAGCACCGCGGGTGTGTCCGGCCGTGTCTCACGTGTGACGGCGACGTCGTCGCCCAAACCATCGACACCACACAACCGTGCAGAAGAACAAGGGAACGAAAAAGATCACAGCCAAGCTCACCTTGAGCAACAGCGAACCAGTCAACTTCCGTGTGAACCTTAAGATCACAGGTATAACGCTTGCCACTTTGCTGTACACTTGAGCACAGCAACAAACTTGACAACGCATTGCTCCTTTGCAGACAAAAACAATCGAACGGAGACGCTGTTCCTCGTGGTGCGAACGCACACGCTGCACGGCATGTTCGGCGTCGACCCATCGACCCTGGAGACCGTCTACGACGCCGGTATGTCTACTTTTGTCGTCGACTGAGGCGCACCACCGTCTCCGTTGTGGTCTCTATTTCTATGCGAAAAGTTTGTATGTTCGGCTTGGTGATCGGTAGGATGACATGCAAACCACCATCTTCTCGCAGGGTTCGATGTGCCGTCGATCTTGGTAGAGATGAAGAACTACCTCCTCCATCAGGACGCCTGGCAGCAGGAGGGAATCTTCAGGTTGGCGGGTGAGGCGTCGGACATCAAGTTCCTCAAGCAGCAGATGAACAAGGCCAAGCGCCTCGATGTCTCGACCAACCCCGACATCAACGCCATCGCCAACCTCCTCAAGGCACACTCTCCTCTCCTCTCCTCTCCATTAGATGGGCATCTGCTGACACGTGTGGGTACGCTCAATGATTATCAACAATTTACGCAGATCTGGTACCGAGATCTGCCCACGCCCATATTGAACGAACTGCCCGCCGAGGCGGTGTGCAACTCGACCGACTTCCAGGTGTGCGTGGACGCCTACGATACGCTCAAGGAACCGCAGGTGAGCCCCACGCCCACCGCATCTCGGAGTTAAAAACTCACTCGCTTCATTCACTTTCCTTGGCATGTCCGCCAGCGATCTCTGCTGGGCTGGCTGCTGGACCTGATGGTCGACGTGTGCTCTCAAAAGAGCGTCAACAAGATGTCCGAACAGAATCTCGGTGCCGAGTCCTTCCTTCTTTTAAGCTTTCGACTCCCACTGCTGATCTTTCGTGTGTGCTGTGTGTTTCCGATGCACGCAGCGATTGTGGTGGCGCCCAATCTTTATGATCCGCCGGGCTGCGACCCGATGGAAGGCCTGGTGATGTCGCAGAAGGCCGTTCAGTTCCTGCACCACCTCGTCCTCTACGAAATCGAGAGACGCGCCGCCGCCGCCGCAGCAGCGGAAACCCACTATCATGGTGCGGAAGACTACGGCTACGACAACACGGGCGAAGACTACGGCCAGTGGCAGTAGCAGGAAGGAACAACAAAAACAAGCACGTTGCCGCACGCGCGTGTTGCGGTGTGCAATGTACACTACGCCATTTTCTTGTTTTCGATTCGAATTGAAAATGAATTCGAATTGAAAATGAATTCATTTTCTTTTGCATTTCATTGTTTGCGAACACCACGGAAAGAGCGAAGACGAAGAACGTGATGCAGTCGCAGGAGCTGGTGTTGCGTTTGGGTCTCTTGTTTCTGGCGGTGACGGTCGCCACGGCCACCTTTCCGAAGGTCAAGATCCAAAGTTTCGAAATGGCCAAGTGCCCCGTACGTTCATCATTTATTTTAGTTAATGTTTTTTTTTATTGTTTATTAATTGTTGATGTTTTATGATCAAACGAACGAATTAACTCAAAAGTAACTATATTTCTTGGGCGATAGTATTGCAGCCAGTTCAAGCTGCAGTGGAACGCGCAGGTGATGCAAGCCCCCGGAGTGCGCGACATCATGGACATGCAGGAGTTCTTCGTCGGGCGCTACTCCGGCGGCGAGTTCGAGTGCCTCCACGGTAAGGCTGTGTGCGATGTGTCGTGCGTGCGTGTGTGTCGTACCCTATGTCCGTCAATGTTCATCGCTACCGGCAGGACCAGAAGAATGTGTGGGCGATCTCTTCCTGCTCTGCGCCCACAACCTCACGGTACCACCTTTAAACAGCACGCACGCACACACGCACACACGCACACGCACACGCACACGGGCGACTAGTGCTCACGTTTGGACGGCGTCTTGTTGCGGTGCTCGAACGCAGGTGACGCACAACCCCTGGGGCTGGTGGGATCTGGCCGTGTGCATGCAGCGAGACTACAAGAACATTCCGGACAACATCCCCTCCTGCACGAACCAGGTACGGCCAGACCCACACTCCCACCTGATGTGATGGCTTGGCCTTCGCGTTGTTGATTATGTGCCTGTGTCCAAACAACAGACCAGGGGCATGGACTACGCCAAGATCAACGCTTGTGCGACGGGCTCGCTCGGCGTCCAGCTGTTCAGGGAGTCCATCGCCTATGGCAACGCGCAGGGCATCTACGTACACGGCCCCACATACCACCAACATCGGACCTAAACAACTCACTCGCCGCTCATTCACCTGTGGCAACGCAGGAGACGCCGACTACGATCATCAACGGCAAGACCTACGTCGGTGGGCCCGACCACCCGCTGCAGACGATCTGCGATGCCTACACCGGACCTCGTCCCCTCGGCTGCAAGCAGGCCGTCATCTCCATCTGACCACCGTGGTGCTCACTCGTGTGAATGACGTCAGCAGCCACGTTACGGTTGTGTGCGAACAATAATACGACATTTCCAATTACACTTTGCGCCACGAACGAAAGATGAAGATGAGGATGAAGGCGGCAGTGGCCCTCGCAGTGATCCTGGCCTTCTTCTCGGGCGTTGCCGTGGCCGGCATTCCGACCCCGACCGAGAACTGGTTCGATCAGACCATCGACCACTTCAACATTGAGACCCAGCCCGCCACCTTCCGTCAGCGCTACCTCACCTTCGCCAACTACTGGTACCCTACTTTGATCATTAGTTTATTCATTCATTTATTTTTATTTTCGAAACCACACATTTATTCGTTTTTTTGAATCTTCTCTCTTTATTTTTTAAAAAAAGATAAAATAAAATAATTATATGTTTTTTCAAACAGGTCGAGCGCCAATCACGGCGGGGAGCTGCGTCGCGGCCCCATCTTCTTCTACACGGGCAACGAGGGCGACATCACCGCATTCTGGGACAACTCCGGCTTCGTGTTCGAGCTGGCCAAGTCCTACGGCGCGCTGGTGCGCCTGCATCGATTCACCTGGTCACCTCTGATGTCTCACCGAGCGTGTGCATGTGCGTGTGCGTGTGCGTGTGCGTGTGCGTGTGCGTGTGCGTGTGCGGTGGTGTGTGCCGCAGGTGGTGTTTGGCGAACACCGGTACTACGGCAAGACGTACCCGTTCGGGTCGGGCGGCCCCGACTCGTACTCGAAGGAGCACATCGGCTATCTCTCCGTCGAGCAGGCCCTCGCCGACTACGCCACGCTCATCGAGCACCTCAAGTCCACCCTGCCCGGTATTCTTTTACACACACACGACTGTACGCGCACAGGTCGGTTGACGTATGAGCTGCATGTGGTGTAGGTGCTTCGCGCTCGCCTGTGATCGCGTTCGGAGGCTCCTATGGAGGCATGCTCAGCGCTTGGTTCAGGATGAAGTACCCGCAGGTGGTCGACGGTGCGCTCGCGGCCTCGGCGCCCATCCTCTGGAGCACCAACGTGTCCTCCGCCACCACCGGGCCTGACAGCAAGCGGCCGGTAAGCCACCACACCTTCCCATTACCAATTCACGGCACACTTTCCTTAACACGACCAACTACACAAACGACACACGATCGCATACGCACACGCACAGCCGGGCTACTTCGAGACGGTCACCAACGACTTCCGGGCGGCGGACGAGCGGTGCCCCGGGCTGGTCCAGCAGGCCTTCGCCAAGATGCTCCAGCTGGCGCAGACGCCCAGCGGCCTGGCCGCCATCGCCAAGCAGTTCTCGCTCTGCAAGAACGTACTGCCGCACGAGGTCGAGCACCTCGTCCTCTGGGTCGTCAACGCCTTCGGTAACATGGCCATGGTACCACACATACACGCACCACACACCCACATCCCACGCACGCGGACTCCGCCTGATTGAGTGTGCGTAAGATGGACTATCCGTACCCGACGGGCTTCCTGGCCCCGCTGCCGGCCTACCCCATCAAGGTGGCCTGTCACCTGATGCTCAACAACACCGACGACGTCCTGCGCGGCCTCGCGCAAGCCGCCGGCCTCTACTACAACAGCAGCAGTACTTTAACATGTCTTTATTCTTTTTCAATTCTTTGACTTATTTTTGTATTTATTCAATGTCGTGCAGGCCCGCTGCAGTGCTTCAACATCTGGGACGAGTTTGTGGAGTGCGCCGACCAGACCGGCTGCGGCACCGGCCCGGCGGGTCAGTCGTGGGACTACCAGGCCTGCGGGGAGATCATCTACTACCCCAACACCAACAACGTGACCGACATGTTCCCGCCGCGCGACTGGACGCTGGCCGACCTCAACGCCCACTGCCAGCGCACCTGGGGCATCACCCCGCGCCCTACCTGGCTCAAGACCTACACCGGAGGTGTGTGTGCGCGCGTGTGTGTGCGTGCGGTGTGTGCAGCGTTCACCACTTTTCTATGGTCTATCGTGTTGCTAACGCATGCACGACACACACCGCACACGCACGCACGCACGCACGCACATGAAACGCAGGAGAGAACATTCGGTATGCGAGCCGCATCATTTTCTCGAACGGTCTGCTGGACCCGTGGCACGGCGGCGGATTCCTCGAGTCCCTCTCTGACTCGCTGATCGCGATTATTATCAAGGTACGCAATTAATTTACTCGCAACGACACAACACGACACAAAACGACCAACGAAGCTCACCTTGTACGTGTATCACACACGACACACACGACACACACGACACACGACACACGACATGCAGGATGGTGCGCATCACCTGGACCTGCGCAGCAGCGACCCTCGCGACCCACCCTCCGTGGTGGAGGCGCGCAACCACGAGGCCCGCATCATCGGCAAGTGGCTTGCCGAACTTCAGGCCTAACGCGCCCCTCCCCTCACCCCCTCACCCCCTACCCTTCGTTCATTCATCAATTAAATGCTATTTATTGATTTTCTTTTTAGTCAGTCAGTCCTGAAGCACGACCTGGAACTCGAGGCGTTTGCCGAGGTGGTCGGTGTAGAAGAAGGGATGGTACTCGACCAAGCGTGTCCGCACGCGCTCCATCAGGGGCTCGGCGCCGCGGAACTTCTCCAGCGACCACACGTGGTCCAAGTCGTTGAAGTCCACCTCGTCCGGAAACTTCCCCTGCGTGCGTGCAGCGTGATATCGTGAGTGCGAACGCACACACGACACACGACACACGACACACGACACACGACACACGACACACGACACACGACA